>OY720459.1:44373260-44463260 GCA_963082715.1 Harpalus rubripes
TCATGATCAATACTGTACTTAATTATTAAACATGTTACAATCGACAACGTATCATGTGTTACAACTGACACCGCTTCACTTATAAAGATATTATTTGCTTTTTTGTATTTATTAGGTAATAATTCGAAATGTTTTTTAATGAAAAATAAAAGCAGATATAACTCAAACTGATCCTTAACTTGAAATTTTTCAGAGCAGAGCACTTATAGTGTTTTAGAAACAATGTGTGTCACTACCTACTTTTTTGTCGATTTACAGACATTCGTCAGAAACAGACGCCGTATTTGCGCGTATGTACTTACACTATATACCAAAGAGCTATGACTCTTTCTGCTTCACTCTGCAAGCGCGTTTTAATCTACTTCGAAAAGATGGCCCTGTTACCTACCCTTGTTACATTCGACACCTGTTACAATTGACACCGGTCTCCCCTACTTGCAAATAAGATCTCAAGTCTCAAAATAACGAATACAGAAATTGTAAAATGTTACGTTAATCCAGTGAATAAGCTGTTTTTATAGCGTTGGTTTAGATAGGTATATAAATTCTGCCCTTTGATTGGTCAGAATGCAAACCTAGTTCACAACCATGTTTTGTTGTTTAATAATCAGATTTTGTATATTTATACAGTTAAAAATATTTAATATTATCAAAGTTTGGTTTCACGAATATAAATTACAGTCGAACTTCGGTAACTCAAACCATGACTTGCCACAAAAAAAGTTTGAGTTATCAAGACTTATATTATTTATGTATGTATGTATTTATTTATAAGAGTAAAAATCACTTACCTTGTGATATATTCGGAGTGATATATGTATACAGATCAAAGTTAAAAACATTATTTTAGTGTACAAAAATTAGTTTCTTTGTGACTGACGAGAGAATATTTTATTTTGATTTTCAATAAAAAAGCTTCAATGTTATTTAAACCATTATACAGGGAATCGGTTGTATGTTCATTGGTTTTTAAATACGAACGCAAAACGCTCAACGAATTTTCAACCAACTCGTTTGAAGGTGGTTGCTGCAAATCATCCTCCATCATATCACTTTCGCTGTCATCTGTATTGTCGAGCTCTACAGATTCGGATTCAGATTTGTAGAGCTCGACAATATCTTCATCTGTGGGAAACTCCGAAGTAACAATATCATCATCCACATGTATAAAATAATTTAAGATGACACCTTCTGGTGTAATTTTGACATTTTTCCAAGCTTCATATTCCAATTGCAATTTAATTTCTTCCTCACGTTTTTCATTCATACGTTGACTTATGAAAATCAAAGGAATTTCATCCTCTTCGTCACACTCAGAATACTGACCAAAGCTGGGTTTTTTAAAACAATTAGAAATTGTCTTAAGCTTAACGACGATATTCCATGTATTGGTTATATCATCAACACAATCCATTAATGTAATGTTAGCTTGTTTGTTTTCTTCAAAATATTTTATAGCTTTTTTCAATAGTGCAGAAACCAAAAACAACTGTTACAAAATCACGTAGTTAGGGGATTTTCTTCAGAATTCGACTTATTGAAGCTGGCGCCAAATATTCTGTTCGAATTATAAAGATATTCGAGTAATCGAAGTTCGAGTTATCAAGTAAAAATTACCCACAATTCTCACTCTTGGCGCTATTGCCAACCAGTTTGATTTGAGTTATCCAAAATACGAGTTATTGAAGTTCGACTGTACTTATGAATAATATATTCCGTAACTTGTGTATGTTGCATATATATATATATATATATATATATATATATATATATATATATATATATATATATATATATATATATACATATATATATATACATATAATGTTTGTATTACCTAACTACAGTGCTGAGATTTTGCGTAACGCCTGGCGATCGCATGACGTAAAAATGACGTCATTCTAACATCTCGGTACAGCTTCACGTATCGCTTGGCGATCATATGACGTCAATTTTACGTCATGAGATCGCTAAGTGATACGGCAGTTCCAGCGAGGAACTTTAGACATTAATAAAGTACTTGTACTTCAAGTACATTTAAAAACATTAAGATACTTGATACTTGTACTTCAAGTACTAGTTTCCGGTACTTTGCCCAGCTCTGTTTACCGACACTCCGACACAACTTAACCAAGATGTTCCGAATCACAACCACTTTTCGGTGACCATAACCTGACCACTTGAACCATAACCACGGTCGTGGTTAAGTTACGGAATATACTAATAATATCATAAGTAGTAAATTTTTACCGGAAAAACGAGTGCTTTTTAATCAATGTCACGAGATAAATTAGCAACAGGCTCGAGTAAATCAATCGGAAATTTTTTCCAGGATAAAATTTAACCACGAATGGTATTTGGATGACTATTTCCAAAATAAAAAACAAGTAAGCATTTATATACTTTTTTCTTGACAAAAATCTTCCAATTTTTGTGGTGTTATATTTAAGTTTTCTTTTTCAATGTTTTAAATAGATTACTGTCTGAATCGACTCGTTTTTAATAAAAACTGATAACACTGAAAATATAGGTACACACTTTAATAGGTAGGTAAACAATATGTTTCTAAAACATCAAAAAACTCACTTATCTCGCGATATCTTATTGGCTTAAAGGTGCGAAAAAAAATTGTGACGGTGTTTTGTCGAAATGAAACTTGGTAACTTTGTAGAATCCTAAATTTGGATTGGCTTATAAATTTATGAGTGAAATAGTCATGAATAAATAGTAATATGAAAAAAATAAAAAATGCAGGTAATAGTATATTACTAACCGAGGTGGAAAGTGTTTCATTGTCGAGGGCGAAGATAGTTAACCAAGGCGCGAAGCGCCGAGGTTAACTATAGCCCGAGACAATGAAACTTTTCACCGAGGTTTGTATACTATTTTATTCACAATCTGAAATAAAAAATAATATTTGATATTTAAATAATAATAACCTAACATAAATAAACGAATGGTCTAAGATTGTTCATTTGTCACATGAACTGTCAGTTTGATTTCTAACCTTAAATATTGATTTCATTCATTACTTGTATTATTTACAAGTTTATATAATATTTTTATCATATAAATCGTAAAGATGCTTTGTTTATATGTAAATACCCACCATTGATACGCATTGATCTCTCAAAGCGGGAGGCAGTTATTTCCCGCCTCGAGGTTGGAAAGTATAGCGTGAGTATAGCTGAGGTTGGAAAGTGTCAACTTTCCAACCCCAGCTATCTTCAAGTTATACTTTCCAACCTCTTAGAATATGAGGTTAACAATGACTAACTTCCCAACTTTTTAAAAGTCAGAAATCGTCATATTACTAACCGATTGTGAATAAAATAATTTTTATTATTCTTTTGATTAAGGCAAAGAAAAAATTGGTGCAACACCTCATTGTTAATAAAAACAACTGAACACATTGAAATCAGAAGAGTAATCACAAACACAAAACTAACTCCGCTCTATTACAATTCATATATTTATACAAGTGTCTGCGTCAGAAATCCTGGCAAATTTCATTTGGCATATTTCACTCATTTACAAACCAAACAGTGAAACTTCAACTACATCTCTAATTCTGCTAACGAATTCAATTCAATGTACGTGAATGCTCAGAATTCGAGGAGAAATATTGGGAAAATTAACAATAAAAAGAAATGCTTCAGAAATTTTTGGTATATTTTTTGCATTCGACATGGTAATAAAATAAATATGGAATAAATTTTCCCTGCGTATTTATGACAAAATTGACAATTATTATTATTCGAGACGTACAGGCCTTATCACACTAGAAGTAATATCCCTGACATGTCACGCATTATCCATGACTTCGGTTCATATCGCTGACTTACTCCAGTATGATAACTGATCCTGTTGTCAGATGAAATAAAATCGGTTTCATTTCCTCTGACCACGCTCTGGCAACTTCATATCTACGCTACTAGCAAAGTGTGGCCTTTGGCCTTTCTGTTTCCCAGATGTTAGAGAAAGAGTGGGGGAAGCGGGCCTAGTTTTGTATTGTGTGTTACGTGTTCAGTACTAAAAGTTAAAATACTGCACTCTAAATTGTGCAATTTAATATATATATATATATATATATATATATATATATATATATATATATATATATATATATATATATATATACAGGGTGTAAATGAAATAAGTGCATTAAATTTAACCAGTAATGTAACTCGACGAGAGCAACAATATTTCTTAATAACTTTTTTTTCTAAGTCTTTTAGATTTTGAGTTAAAATTCTTTAAAGATTTGCTGCATATTTCGGCGCGCGCCCATGGAGAACAAATGCCCTGGTGTCGTCAGCTGTCGCTTTGAAGTGGGATACATGCAGCTCAAAAATTGTCGGTTATCGGTTACACTTGCAGTCACAGTAATTAATAAACGAATCAACGGAAATAACATTTACTATTTATTAATTCGTAATAGTGCAATTTTTAAAATAAAGAAATATAATTTTGGATAACAAAATTATAAAGTTGCGTATTAAACCAGGCTTTTAAAGTGAATAGAGGATGACAAGGAGAGGCGAGGTAACGAGAGGAAGATCAAAAGCATAGTTATTAGGTTATGAGATGATTATTTATCGTCGATAAATCATAATAGTTTAAATACGTTATTCAAAAAATGTAAGTACAAACTTTTGTCCATTTAAAAGAGGTACATGAGTACCAATAATTAGTCGTCCATTTATTGTTCCCGCTCAAATATGTTTTAATGAAAATTTTTACAGCATTTTCGTCTGTCGAAATGTATATTGTGCATAATAAATACACATTCCCAAGTAAATTCAGTCTGATTAATGAAAATTATGAGCCATTCCCAAAATTGAAGTCTGTTATGTGCTGAAAACATAGAACTTTTTACACATGTTATGGATATAACTGTTGCTTTTTTTAAAATTGTCATATGGGACACTCCGTATTGTGATGTGATAAAGAAGTACAAGATTAACAAATGTGCGAATATTAAGAACAGAATGATTTGGTGATGATTTGGAAACGCTCCGTGTAAATGCGTTGGCAACTCCATGACACTGTCTTTATGTCAACCGTGATGTCAAGTAAAATATAGTACAGATACGAGTAAAAAAATAAATAAATAAACCATAGGTAAGTAATTACAATGTCTGTGTACTCGCATTTTGACAGAATTTTACCTTATTAACAAGTTTATTACTAATGTCAAAATTTAATTGCAACAATTAGCAGGACTGTCAATTGCTAAAACAAAATTTTTCATAGCTATTGTTACTGCATTCAATTATCACAAAAATATTTGGAACGACTCGTCAATTTACGGGGTGGTAAAAATGCTAAAAAAATGTGCGATTTCGAGAAAAAGTTATTAAGAAATATTGTTGTTCTCGCCGAGTTATATTACTGGTTAAATTTAATGCACTTATTTCATTTACACCCTGTATATACAGGTGTAAATGAAATAAGTGCATTAAATTTGACCAGTAGTATAACTCATCGAGAGCAACAATATTTCTTAATAACTTTTTCTCGAAATCGCATATTTTTTTAGCATTTTTACCACCCCGTAAATTGACGAGTCGTTCCAAATATTTTTGTAATAATTGAATGCAGCAGCAATAGCTATGAAAAAATTTGTTTTAGCAATTGACAGTCCTGTCAATTGTTGCAATTAAATTTTGACATTAGTAATAAACTTGTTTATAAGGTAAAATTCTGTCAAAATGCGAGTACACAGACATTGTAATTACTTACCTATGGTTTATTTATTTATTTTTTACTCGTATCTGTACTACATGTTACTTGACATCACGGTTCTCATAAAGACAGTGTCATGGAGTTGCCAACGCATTTACATGGAGCGTTTCCAAATCATCACCAAATCATTCTGTTCTTAATATTCGCACATTTGTTAATCTTGTACATCTTTATCACATCACAATACGGAGTGTCACATGACAATTTTTAAAAAAGCAACAGTTATATCCATACCATGTGCAAAAAGTTCAATGTTTTCAGCACATAACAGACTTCAATTTTGGGAATGGCTCATAATGTTCATTCATGAGACTGAATTTACTTGGGAAGGTGTATTTATTATGCACAATACACATCTTGACAGACGAAAATGCTGTAAAAATTTTCATTAAAAAATGTTTTGGGCGGGAACAATAAATGGACGACTAATTATTGATACTCATGTACCTCTTTTAAATGGACAAAAGTTTGTACTTACATTTTTTGAATAACTTATTTAAACTATTATGATTTCTCGACGATAAATAATCATCTCATAACCTAACAACTATGCTTTTGCTCCTCGTCTCTCCTTGTCTTCCTCTATTCACACTATTCAAAGGTAATTAAAACCCTGGTTCAAAACACAACTTTATAATTTTGTTATCCAAAATTTAAATTTATTTATTTTAAAAATTGTACTCTTACGTATTAATTAATAATAATGTTATTTCCCTTGATTCGTTTATTAATTACTGTGACTGTAAGTGTAACCGATAACCGACAATTTTTGAGCTGATTGTATCCCACTTGAACACGGCAACAGTCATTTGTTCTCCATGAGCGGGTAACGAAATATGCAGCAAATCTTTAAAGAATTTTAACTCAAAATCTAAAAGACTTAGAAAAAAAAGTTATTAAGAAATATTGTTCCTCTCATCGAGTTACATTACTGGTTAAATTTAATGCACTTATTTCATTTACAGCCTGTATATATATATATATATATATATATATATATATATATATATATATATATATATATATATATATATATATACCGTGTGTCTATTTTAAAGGTGTACATAGGGGATTAACATGGGAAATCAGTTTTTTGCAATTTCCTGCTCGCCTAATTATTTTAAGCAAAAATGCGTCAAATAAAAATTTTAGGGTATAAAATTCTACATCTAAAACATTAAACAGAATTACATTTACATGCTTTATAACGACAGAAATTAAATATGAAAATGTCGAAATATAAGTTAAAAATATCGACAGCCATGGAATTGAACAAAAAATAAATAAATGCTTGACGTTTTATCTGTCACGTGATCTGTCACAACGTTAGTTATGGTTAACTTATTTGACGTTTCTGACATTTTAATTTGAACAAATATTGTTAATTATAGCAATAATAGAAATGTAAAATTAATAAATAAAGTTAAGAAAATACAGTTTTGTTTAAATAATATGAATATATCAAAAATTCAACATTGCGTAACGAAATTATGTATGATGCTGTTATGTACTCTCAACTCATTTCCAATACATCTACCTTAGTACTACAGAAGGGATCTACACTTATCATTCGTACCACTCTTTCTTAGAGTAACGCATGTTCTGCTTGTTCTATATTCTGATTACGCGGCTCACGTGTATTTTTTGAAGACACATTAGCAGTCTTTTCAAATTTTGTCACGAATTTTGCTCTTCATTCATATAAATGTTCACTTTTTAAATCATTTCACACAATAAAACCAGAGATAAAATCAAATTGTCAGAAACGTCAAATAAAGTTAACTTACGTTGTGACAGATAAAACGTCAAGCATTTATTTATTTTTTGTTCAATTCCATGGCTGTCGATATTCTCAACGTAATTTTCGATATTTTCATATTTAATTTCTGTCGTTACAATGCATGGAAAACTAATTCTGTTTATTGATTTAGATGTAGAATTTTATGTTCTAAAACTTTTATTTGACGCATTTTTGCTTAAAATAATTAGGCGAGAAGGAAATTTCAAAAAACTGATTTCCTATGTTAATCTCCTATGTACACCTTTAAGACAGACACACGGTATATATATATATATATATAAATACAATTATTGGAAAATATTAAACATATATATATATATATATATATATATATATATATATATATATATATATATATATATATATATATAAATACAATTATTGGAAAATATTAATTAAATATTGTCTGTATGTAAATACGTATTATCTATATAAATACTATTAAACTCTGTTATTAATATAATTTATATATACTCATTGTTCTTTTGCAATTTAAAATTTCTACACTATATATTTTAAATAAATATTCATAATACATATCAATATGAGTTTTTCTTTTAAATATTAAAATAAATAATTTTAAAAACACATACGAATAACATTTTAAAGATCTAGTTACCGTGAATTAGTTACTTGCATATGCTGATAAATGGCGAACTTTATGACGATATAAATGCATTTAGCGTCTATCGAAACGGTCTAAATAAATTATTTTGAATGCTTCTACATACTTTGAGGAAGAGAAACGCAAAATGCTCCCCTAATTATTCCATTCTCGTCTGTAGAAGATCTAAGTATTATATTTTGAGGTTCGTTTATTTCTTATTTCTGAATATTATTACATTTTAGAGAGTTTGTATTGCATTAGATGTGTTATATCAAAAATGAATTCAAACGTGGATAAATATCGTCCTCAAAAAAATTAGTGATCCGTCATTCATCAAAAATCAATGCAGTCTGCAATTCGACGTACCTACTTACTATTTACATATTTGGTCAAAGTAAATTGCTTTTTAAGGCCATTTTCATAATAAATTAAAAATGATTTCTGTGTTGCGCTTTAAAAGCTGTTTTCTTATTATATTAATTGTTGTAATCAATTAATGTATTATTTGTTGTAATCAATCCTTATTATTATTGTAATGAATTATAATTAAAATGAAAATAATTTTCGGTATATACCACCTTTCATATTATTTCTAATTTAAAGTCCATGATGATCGGATTATAATGAGGGCATAATAAACGATTATGCCCTATCATGCCCCGGTTGTTATAGATATGTTTGTGTACATCGTATCCTAGCAATAAACAGTTCCTAATACTTTAGTGAGACAAAATAATTTTATTATTTAATATTTATTTTAATTTTATTTTATTTTATTTATTTTATATTTTTACAATGAAATTTTTTTTTTTTTAATTATAATTCATTACAATAATAATAAAGATTGATTACAACAATATAATAAGAAAACAGCTTTGAAAGCACAACATAAACCATTTTAAATTTATTTATAATAATACTTAAAATTGATTATGAAAAGGGCCTTAAAATATAATTTACTTTTACCACACATGTAAATAGTAAGTACGTTGAATTGCAGACTGCAATGTTTCGCATTGATTTTGGGCGGATGACGAATCACTATTTTTTTTGGGAACGATATTTATCCACGTTTGAATTCATTTTTAATATTATTTACCGTCACATGGGACACATCCAAAGCAATACAAACTCTCTAAAATGTAATAATATTCAGAACCTCAAAATATAATACTTACATCTTCTACAGACAAGAATGGAATAATTAGGGGAACATTTATACCTTTCTCTTCCTCAAAGTATGCAGAAACATTCAAAATAATTTCTTTACACCGTTTCGATAAAATATCTTCCGAAACATCAAATTCACCCATTCCATCATCTCCAATTGATCTCCAACGATATAGAATGTTGATGTTTAAAATAAATAAATAAATGTTGATAATAAACAAAACAATTAAACAACATCCTTAGCAACGCCAAAGCTTAAGTATTATTGTAATCAAAATTTTTATAAATGAATACTTATTTCATATATTCTAGCGAGACATAAAATCTTCTATGCACCGCGAGCGTTACTAGATGATAATGCCCATCGGACGACATCTATCCCTCGGCCCAAAGGCCCTCGGGCTAGATCCTCGTCACCCGCCTGGCATTATCATCATCGTAACGCCCTTGGTACATAAAATACTATTAAACGTGAACTTTCATTCATTAGGCATACTATACGTACGAGTAATATACGTTACTTTTAGAAGAAGAATTCTAAACATTTCTGTAATTATAACTTTATTACACAATGAAATTAAACTTCTCATTTATGAAACTGTACCATGTGCGTGTGCGTAGCAGCGTTGCTTAGCTTCTCGGCATTAGTGAAATCTGTAGCACATGCTACGCAACCTTGCACAAAGGGTCAGTGTTATAATCCAGAACACAAAGCCGCCGAATTATTCTTAACCTCAATTACATTAAATTGCGCCCCCTCTTTCATTACATTACACAGGAAGTTGTGTAGGTGTGATTTTCACGCAGCAACTTCGCAAATGTAGAAAGTAAGTTAGGAGTTAGAAACAGTTAGAGGATTCCAGAAATGAGTAATAGAAATTTTCGAAGTATACGTAGATTATAATAATCAGTGGCGTTTTGTAATATAAGTGAGGTTGTTTATTTTTTTTAAGATCTCATATATTTTGACGCAGTTTATTTGACCTACCTTATTCTTGCGTATGTATATGCATGTACTTATTTTATATCAAGCAAAAATTAAAAATGTTAATAATTTTAAAAAAAGACGAAATCGTCCATGATTTCCCCATTTGAGATGTGTCTGGTAAACAAAATAAGTATGCATCGAAATAAGTAATTTTAGTGCAATATGGAACAGAGATATTTAATAAAAATGTGTCTGATAAGGTGTACCTCAAAGGGCTGTAACTCTGCAATGAAACGTTTCCGGACCTACCTTCATGTAGTTATTTTTACACAAAACAACTTCTCGAATATATATATGGTTTATTTTATTCACCCCTTGTCATGTACGCATGCTTTTAAAAAATCAGAAATATTTCAACACCATCTTTTCTCGATAGAAATGTATTAGGATAAAAGAATTCATAAGAGTACTTAATTTAAAGTTTTACATCAATGTACTGCTGGTAGCTGAATATGCTGGTAATAGTTTATTTTAAACGGTGTCTTATCTGATTTATGTTTTTGGTGTTAATATCGCACGGCTTGACAAGAAAACTTCTTAAAAGAACATTTTAAATGAAAATTAATAATAACTTATTCGTCAGGTGATTCATAAAATAGAGAAACATGACTACTATCATAGCCACCTCTAATAAAGGCCGCGGCCAGGTAGAATTGGCAACGCAGCGCACCAGGCTGACATTTCGTATATGAACTTGTGTTAATAAGGGAAGTTCACACTTTATTACCACTTTAACTGAGGAAATACATAAATATAAGATTTAATATTGTTATTATATTAAAATGAAGGTATTTAGAGCAAGTGTAGAATATAGAAAATATTTGTCATGGAACTTTTCATGATAAAATGCGTGTTCCTAAATAATATTTTAATGTTATAAAATTATCTGGTCTGCTCACTACTAAGTTACAAATTTTTGCTTTTAGATGCCAGAAAATTATTGTATACCGAATTGTAAAACCAATTATGACAGCAATAAGTCTGAGGGATCCATTCAGTGCTTTCAATTTCCTAGAGATGACATATTACGCAAAGAATGGATTCGGACCATGTTTAATAATTTATTAGAAAATTCTAATTCTAAATATCATATACAGTTACCGAACAGCCCAATTAAGACATTTTTAACTTTTGTTACTGTACATGTTTAAAAAAATATTCGCAATAATTGGTTGAATCGAAAAGATAATGAAAAAACTTTTTGTCTCCTAAATTTTGACTCTAATGATATTTTTTTAAAAGCAAAATTTAATGATATTCAAGTACTTTATAAAAAAGAATGTAAAATGTTGGTAAAGTCTGCTCCGAAATTACATTATAAGTCTTTATATCCTAATTAATTTGAACGTCGGCCCTTAAAGTTCAATTAGGTGAAAATTCGGGTACTGTAATATTTTTGGAGAAAATAATAACATGGTGGACTATAGTTAATATTAAAAGACCATTAACGGGTCTTTTAAAAATAAATTATTTCGCTAAACCATTTTACAATATTGATGATTTTCGAATAATTTTTTTTGAAAATTTCTTACAATGGTTAAAAGAATGGCAAAATTTCAATAATAAAAACAACTTAAATGGTTCTTTAACTGCAGATACTTATAATGCTAAATATCACAGTACTTTTGTGCTAATTGAAATGATTAAATACTCTACTCAAATAATAAAACCTAAATATGTCTTAACAGGCAAATTTCGGACTGATAATATTGAAAATCGCTTTGGCTGTTACCGGCAAATGACTGGTGGAAATTATAACATTACAGTTACTCAAATTCTAGAGTCGGAAAGAAAAATTCGTGTCAAAAGTGTCCTTGGTATTCATTTTGCTAAGTACGGAACTATACAGTTTTGTACCAAGATATTAGACGGCAATGGTACCAATAATGATTTAGAATATTATATATATGATGATATTACCAGTAATGAAAGCATTCCTGAACATTTCTATGATGTTTTAAATCACGACTTTTTACAATTACAAAATAATCATCTGGATGAGTCAGCATTTCATTACATATGTGGTTACGTAAGTTTCAAAATATCAAAAAAATTATCTTGTTCAGATTGTGTTAAGGCTCCTTTCAAACAGTCAGATACCATCTAAGGTTTTGGAAGCGAGCAGGGGGAGGAAGGTCTGAAGAGGCTAGAGGGTGTGGCTAAATGTTCCCCACTCTTAAAATTTTACATTTGCCGATGTCATTGAAGTGGCGGCGGCGGCCTTAGTAAACATCGATAAGAGGGAGGGTGATGTCGCTCAGCGACATATAATTATGTACGAAATATTGAACAATAAACTTTATGCAACACCGACTCATACATGTTATTTTGGTTATTTAAAGAATAATTGGGAAGTTTCGGAGAAATTTTTATTTATTTTTTGCTTTTTTTAAATAAATATAAAAAAGTAAGTTTACAAAATTATTTTATTATTGAAAACATGAGAAAACAAATATAAAATCAAACAATTATGACTGGTTGCAGAAACGTTCATCAACGCTTTGCTTAATTAACGGATCATCAAAATGAACAAATGCAACGCGATTTTTTGGCAGCAATGATTTCAATATTATAAGAGCAAGGAAACTGATTCGAATTTGTTCATTTTGATGGTCCGTTAATAAAACGAAGCGTTGATGACGTTTCTGCAACCGGAAATTAACAAATAATTATAAAAACAATGATGCAATTTCATATATGCAATAAATAAATAAATAAATAAATAAATAAATAAATAAATACATAAATAAATAAATAAATAAATAAATAAATAAATAAATAAATAAATAAATAAATAAAAATTAAATAAATAAATAAATAAATAAATAAATAAATAAATAATTAAATAAATAATTAAATAAATAATTAAATAAATAATTAATTAAATAAATAATTAAATAAATAATTAAATAAATAATTAAATAAATAATTAAATAAATAATTAAATAAATAATTAAATAAATAATTAAATAAATAAAATAAATAAATAAAGTGTGGTCGCCACATTATCTTCTACACGGATTTCTTACTGGCATATTTCTGCTATGTCTTGGGTCTATCAACTCCGGCAATATGCATTTCATGTAAAAGGTCACCAATTTTGACTCCATTTTTGTTTTCCAGAAATGATCTAAATAAAAAGAAAAAAGAAAGTACTTTCCTTTTCTTTTTCTTTATATTCGTCATTTTTTTGCAAATTTCTTTTATATTCTTTTTTACGTATATTCTTTTGCGTTGTTGACTTTTTTTATTTTCATAATCTTCATAATGATGTCCAAATATTTTTCACAGTGGCATACAAATATTTTTACAGTGACATTTATGTGTCAATTACAAACATTTGATTTTTTTGCCTTGATTTTTTACATTAAATTATTTTATATACATTTCTTTATCTCTAAATCTATAGAAGATATAATAATGAATTTATATTTATCGAATCCACACTCACAAACACACACACACTCACACGCACACACGCACACACGCACACACGCACACACACACACACACACACACACGCACACGCACACGCACACAGACACGCACACGCACACGCACACGAAAAATATTTTATAATTTTTTAAAGGTGGTCTAGGAATCGAAAATCTAAGAAATCTATCTGAATGTCATGCTGCCAGAGGCTTATGGGCGGAGCTTGTTGTTTGCAAGGGATTGCCGCGTGGTGGCACCACATTTCGATGCGACAAATCTGTGATTATAGATGCTTATTGGTTAGCTTTTTTCTAGTTTAATTCTAAACATTAAGTATTTTTTCTAAATACATTTGAAAGATAAATGTTTATACTTTGTCGCTACGCTGAAAATTTATTAAAAAAATATGAATTAAATCATTTTTTATCATGATGAAAAAGTGCATTTTTTCTAACTTTTTAACACTGAAAATGTTTGTTTTAAATAAGTAAATGGATTTAATTTTGGTTAAGCGCCATTCCTCAAGGCTTTTATAACAAGGAAATCAAGTTTTCAAATTAATAATACCATAAATAAAGTTTGAAAACGCAAATTAGCAAAAGTGTGCGTAGCGCACCAATCTCGTCATTCGAAAGAAGCCTTAATACACTTTTATCAAAAGAAAATTGCGAAGATCAATATTTTGTTTCATTAAATAGAAATGGCTTGTGTGTTCCCTCAAATATTGTAATTCTTGTAGCGAAACATGTGATTGGTATCATGCAAATATTAATTACAAAACAATTTGAAAATCAATTCCTTTTATCTAATAACCAAAAAAGAATTTTGTGTCTCTTAAGTGAAACTTCATTCATTGCAAATCATACTTTCAGAATAATAATAAATGATAATTGTCATTGTGGACAAAGTAATTTACAAATTTTTAGGTATATTATTAATTCAATATCAAACATAATTTTAAATAATTATTCGAGAATGAAATCTGAGAATGTTTCTCATCACAATAGTAATAAAAAGATAAAACTCAATATCTTGCAATAACTGTTCTGTTTGTTCTTTTATAAAAATGTTGTTAGGTAATGAATATATTTGTTCTTAATACATAATTATTATCATTATTTATCTTTAATAATATGTATTATACTCGTATAATGTTTATTGTTG
Source organism: Harpalus rubripes (assembly GCA_963082715.1). Lineage (NCBI taxonomy): Eukaryota > Metazoa > Arthropoda > Insecta > Coleoptera > Carabidae > Harpalus > Harpalus rubripes. The sequence continues at coordinate 44,388,174 of OY720459.1, forward strand.
TTTTTTTTTATTTAACCATAATTTAATTTATGTTATTCATAATAAAGAAAACTTATTAACAAAAATGTTATGTAAAGTTTTTCCAAATCTATTTCAATGTAATATAAGTCATGAACAAGTAAGTCGGGTGACGTCACACGATGCGGCGTTGCCATATCTATGGCCGCGGCCTTTATTAGAGGTGGCTATGCTACTATCCATTTCAGAACAAAAATATTTTAGCAGAGGACAGAGGAGGCAAATTGTAGCAATGGCAGAGAGTGATGTTTATGTTTAGGAAAACGAAGAAAATACATACGATTTTTTGCACACTATAAGAAAGTAAATTTTAAATAAATTTACAATTATTTTAAAGCCGAACATGTTTTTAACGCATTTTTAATTTAATTAAAATAATTGTAGTTATTTTTTTCACAAATGGTTGGCATTACCGGATTTGAAATTTTATACGTTTACATGAGATGCATTGTCGATGTAGTGTTTTGTCTTTGTCATTCGTATGACATTTAATTTTTTAGTTTACTGATCAAAAATCGTGACTGATATTAATGGATGAAACAAATATTACTGATTTTTGTAGATTATGAAGGTAACTGCAAGTAGAAGTGGATAAAAGCGATATTTGCTTCATTTACGTTCTTTATTTCAGGATTGCAAAAATTAGCAAGTAAATACAATTATGCAACACACGTTACATTTTTTAAAATTAAATTTTAGACTCCTATTTTTTCTAAAATAGATTGAAACTATTCGTACAAACACTGTACGTATTATCTTTGATAATCAAATTCTTAAAAAAAATAAAAAATAAAACTTATTCTTAAAAATAATTAATTTGATCATCGCGCATTGTCGGACTGTCGCTGACTCTTGCGCGGGTTATACCCAGTGTTCGAAGTGGAGAAAAAAAAGTGGCGGGATGGTTATCGAATATAAATTATTAAAAGTAGTGTTAATAAATTAATAAATTTATTGGTATACAGGGTGGGACCTAGAAACTTCATTTTTTGAAGGCGAATAAATAAAAATTATTGTTGATTGACAAAATTTATTTGGATAATGAAAGAACATAATTTGAAGTTTTTAATCATGAAGTTTTAAATAAAACATCTTGAAGGTGGTGGCCACCGTTCTCTAAGCACTGATGATGCAACCGATTTCTGAAGTTCCTCTCTACACGTTCCAACATTCGGGTTACTTCCTGCCGAATAAGAGTCTTGAGCTGAAGCGGAATTGTAGGGCGGTGTTTTTAAACCCTTGCTTTGAAAAAAATAACACGGCTTTAGATCGGGAGTGCGGGATGCCACCTCGAATCGAGTTGAGCCGTTAGGGGAACATTGCCCTCACTAATGCCATGTGATTTTTTATGGGGATATCTGAAGGCCTACAACCCTGCTCCAGCTGAAGATTCTTATTCGGCAGGAAATAGCCCGAATATCGAAACGTGTAGAGAGCTTCAGAAATCGCTTGCGTCAGTTCATAGAGAATGGTGGTAACCCCCTTCAAGATATTTTGTTTAGAACTGCATGATTTAAAACTTGAAATTATATTATTTCGATATCCAAAAATAAATTTTGTTCATCAGCAATATTTTTTATTTTATTCACCTTCAAAAATACAAAGTCCTAGGCCCCACCTTGATATATTTTTAAGCTTTGATAACTATTTATTATTAAAATGACTAGAAAAAAAAAATAACATACATATAAGGTCCACTTGTGTAACAATGACTATATTTCTATATTGCCAAATTTATGTTAATAATTTCATTTCACATTAACCATTTCAAAATTATCGAGAAACAAAAGACAGGAGTAAAAATAAAATTTTCAAAATGATTTATGTTACTATGAATGGCAATCAAACTAATTTCCAGAAATTTTCATTATAATGCTTAGGTTTTAATCGTTTATTACAATTTAAATTATCAGCAGCTCTTCTCTTCGACCTTTGTTCAACCAAAGTTTGACGTATTCTTTTGACTGAAATTGATCCACTATCAACTGGGGGACCATAAAGATGAGAAATAAGAAAATAAAAAGTTCCGGGATACTAATCGTTTCTAAGGGAAGTAGTGGAATGGTTTTACGTTTTAAAAAAAGCTCGGGATGCCATCCCGCCCCATCCCGCCTCACTTCGACCACTGGTTATATACCAATTGCCAGCAACGAGGGATCCTTTGTATCTGCCCATGCCTAAATCTGCTCCTGACGAGAACAAGCAACGAAAGCTCTCAAAGTTTTGTATTATTTCGCAAAGTAAACGCCTTAGAATTTTTACTACCAATTCTTTTAAATCTATTAATATCTAACAAATTATAATTAATTCAATAAATAAATGGATAAAAAAATTGTGGACACATGCCAATAACGAACATCCATATTTGAAATTAAATATATAAATCAAAGTTTTCTTATAAAAACTGAACATGTCCAACAACTTTCAGGAAAACATTCTCATTAAAAGGAAAATATCTGGAGCAGAAATTTTGCAATTATATTTATGAAAGTGAAAGAGAAAATATCAAATCCTTTACAAAATTATTTTCATGTAGGGGGATTAATTTGGTTTTTATAGAATTGCAAACGTACAACCTTATATAATTCTTGCTTTGCTTGGTTTTTGATAAACCTTGTTGCTCTCGCGAACAGAATCGACTGATATGGCAAGATAACTTGGAATCTACAATATATGGACTTTTTCAATTTTAGTGAGAAACAAATGTATACAATTAATAATTTGTAGGTAATACATAAATATATTCAAGAACTTTCAAAAACATTATGCATCATCTTTTGCTTTAATGAATACTCTTAAATAAATAGTCATTTCGAAACATTCAGTAACCTGTGTCACAAGTTTGCAATATTTCAATATTTGCCTTCCGTCAGAAATTCGATGATGAGTTTTTAATAAATAAGCACGTTTTAGGGTCCCTATAATACGCTTTTACTATTTTTAAGATGATGTCTGTATGTATGTATGTATATATATATATATATATATATATATATATATATATATATATATATATATATATATATATATATATATATATATATAAATTATGCCACCCTATTGACTTATCAGAGTAAACAAACAAGACCACACACTAAATATAAAAACAAACAAGACCACACAATAGATATAGACCTTTTCGCTTTGTTATGACTAGAAAATAGGATATAAGCCTAGACTTGTAACATGTTGACGATTCTTGTTCGATATCTGCTGTAGGCAGTATCTCCGTTCTTTGTAACTTGTAGTTAAGCAAAATTAAAACTTTGTACTTAAAATTAAATAAAGTTTTTTTTATTATTCAAAGTGAATAAAATTATAATTTATATATATGAGCCGACACATGGCACACTTCTATTTTATATTTTGTAAACGTTTATTTATTTATACAGTATGTATATGTATATATATATATATATATATATATATATATATATATATATATATATATATATATATATATATATATATATGAACCGACACAAGGCACACTTCTATTTTATATTTATATTTTGTAAACGTTTATATATTTATACAGTAACCTATTTTTGTATTTTGTAAACGTTTATATATATATATATTTATACAGTCGCCCTCGAGTATCCAGGGGCATTTTGTCGTTGCTATTTATTTTCATATAGAAGTTGTTATTTGTACGTTAACTCAAGAAGTCACAAATAAATTCTGTTCCCCAAAATTATTCATCTTTAATCCTTCTTCGTTGATTACCTTTGACTATATGAGAACAAGAGTTTTAGTAAAGTACAAATATATATAATATTATTGTGTGTGTGTGTGTGTGACGATTTTTTCGGATCGCATAACTCCAATACCACCTTTTCAAGAATTATAATTTTTGCGTATTCCTATTCTTTACATCGTAAGGAAGAGCTGATTAGATTTTGGTTATAATTGGTCGACCGGAAATACTCTAATTTGAAGATTTTAAGTTTTTCTTGAAAAATTACTGTTAAATAAAAATTTTTCAAATTTAATGTTATTATAAATATTAAAAAATATTTTATTCTCTATACGATTTGATTACATTTTATACTTCATATTCAATATATATAGAGTAAGTAAAAAAATTCTGATTGAAAAATGTCAGTGTCACGTACAATTTACATAGTATGTTTGTATTACTGGAAATATATACAATCTCTTACAAGAAACTTTCTGTGTGGAATTTGTACAAAATACGTAGAACTGACGACGGAAGGTAATGTGCTGGTCACATCAGATTTTTTTATATTTATTATTTTCGTACTACTCGTATTTGTAAATTAAAAATAATTATTATTTTAATCAGTTAAATAATTTAGAGTTTAGATATTTCAATATAAGAATTGGAATAATAATGATAAATACGAACTTGAGTCAAATTTTACGAATTTAGCTTGTCATTTTGCTTTTTTTCCAAAATTCGTCCATAAAACAAAAACTGTGAAGTGCGTATTAAATTTTATAGCATGTCAAGCGTGTCAAATTTTCAAACATAAATCTTTGTTTCATTGTCACTGCCGTTGTCAATGTTTAAATGACGTACAGTTATTGCCAAACATAAAACAGGTGAAACAAATGAAATGATTTTATTTCGTATATTTCATTGTTCACCCTTCATTCATTATTTGTTCCTCTTTGAAATGTACGTGCGTAAAAAAGTTTTCGTGTAAATAATTTCCATTTAATGTATTATCGTTTTTTATTCTTCATTACAAAATGATTAAAAATAAACACGCCTATTTAGAAACAAAAATTTAAACAGTGTGTAACTTAAACACTGTTTAACATAATCAACGTTGGTTATAATTTTGTTCATTCAGAAACACGGACACTAAATATTTAAACATCGTTTAAAATAAACACTGTTTAAAAAATCAAGACCGTAAAAATACGAATTGGGACGCAAATTCATTTATTATATCTGTCATACTGCTGTCATAATTGGACATGTTTAAATTAAATACGAAACTGAAATTAAAGATAATTATACTCTATCCGTTTTAACTATAGAGCGTTGGGTGAGATAGGGCTTAAGATTCTAGCTCTCTGATTGGTTCAAACGTGAACCGAGTTTACACAGCAAAATAATCGACGCGAATTTTAAATTTACTTGACAACTGTATCAATTATTTTGATTTATGTTATGCTGTCTGACATAAAATAAATAAAAGTCAACAAAATCAATAGTACACGATTTGTTACTTATTATTAATTTATTTTCAGTTCTGTTTGTTAATTATATTATTGTTGTTTTCGTTTATATAATTTTCATAGTGTTTTGGCGTTATATTTCATATTACATAGTTTTCGTTGTGCGCGTTTTCTTAGTTTTTCGTTAGTTTTGTTATTGTTCTCTTCGTTAATATTATGGATAAAAATCCTGAACCTGGCTCTGCCACTGTTTTACAACATCTAAAAGGAAAGGCCCCCCGAAGCGGGCAGAAAATGGCGTATAATTCATACTGCAAATATCGTGCCACGAATCCATATTTCAAATCAGAATGTGTCCAAATTCTGGTATCAGAACTGGGCATAGGACGATGTAGTATTTGGAAAGCTATAAAAGAACATGAGGATAAAGGGTCATCCGGATCACCCCAAGAACAAAGAAATTTGTTTAGAATATACATATAATGTATATATTTCAGAGAGTAAATATTTATATTTCAAAGGTGAATTATATTTTTTGTTTTCTTTAAAATTTATTTGAATAATGTGGTTTTCATTTATGCATGCCTCTTTCGCTCACATGTAGAGAAAGGTACGGGGATTATAAGTGTATGCATAAAATCAATGTCAATGTCAATTAGAAAGAATTTTTTAAAATCCAGGAATGGCGCCAAAATTTGAATTCTTTATTTAATACATGTAAAAACGGCCGCGCTCGAAACGCCATCTAGTCTATAGTTAAAACGGATAGAGTATAGAAGAGAATTTGCAAATTTTAATAAAAAGAATTAGAAATGGATACAAGCTAAAATAGAAAACGGTCAGAAAATTGGAAGTTTGAAGATAATTTTTAGTTATTGAAGATAAAAATGTGGGGAGATATCAACAAAAAGAAAAGTTCATGCTAAGAATTAATATATCTAAATTTTCTCTAATAAGAAAAGAACCGGTGGCGAAAAAATCGACAGACATTGACTGGCAAATTTGAAATTTTAAAAGATCAGTTTACGAAAGGCAAATTACTATGAGGACGATATGGGCATAGACAACGTACTGCAAACTAAAACTCTGGCAAACAATGAAACTATTTCGGCCACTACCATAAATTTAATTGTACATTTAAAATGTAAAATATTTCATGTAAAGAAATTTAACAATTTTTAATTTAATAATACGTAACGGAAGAAATACAATAATAATTCATAAAACTTTAAATTACATTAATTATAATATTAAAGTATAAATTAATATACTGTGTTCTAAAAATATCGTCGATGGTCGATGGGGTGCATTTCTAATACGATTTACTTCTTAGTGATGCTTATAATTCTAGTTCTTTTCTTCATTTAATAATTTAACTATATTGTGTACAACTGCCAATAAAAGTCTAAATTAACGTTCACGTATGCAGAGCCGTAACTATAAGGTTTTAAGCGCATGTGGCAAAAGTTTTATTTGCGCCCCTACATACCAAGAAAATAAAAACAAAATAAACTACTGATGAGCGGTTCGCGAGATACTAACAACTTAAACTTACATGAACATTTTCTAAAATTTAAAACAACTGCAAGTCGGCTTAGTTCTTATACTTTCATCTAAAATTAATAAACAATTTTACGTAGGTATTTAAAACGGGTCAAAATTTCAGATGAAATGAGATCTAAACCGATTTGCAGATGTTTAAATTTTAGCGGACCGGTCATTGGCAAAAATCGTCTATACTCTGTTCCATTTAAGCCATACAGTAGATGGCGCACGCATCATTGCCAGTTTTAATTAGGTGAAATTATACTGGGTAAACTTGTTTCTTGTCTCCAATTTCAGCCAATCAGAGAGGTCAAAACTATTCCCTATTCTCTACAATACTGAATGGCTAAAATGGAACAAGGTATAATACATGAAGGAGAATTACATGCTGAATTCAAAATTTCAAATCGCGTTATCGTATCTTTAACCGGATCAGAGTTGTGGATGAATTTGTAGGAAAGAGTTGAACCTAATATTGTTAATTTTTTGAGTAATTTAAATTTCTATCATAAGTTGTTATTCTAGTTAACTATTTTTTACATAACTCTTTGAGAGATCATCCTAGGCAAAAAAATTTAAGAACCCTTTTATGTACAGGAAATTACGAGCTTTAATTTTGTTTTTTTGTAAAATTTTGACCCAAGATGGCGGCAAAGTCCGGGGCCGCTAGAGGGTGCAAAATTAGTATGTCTTTTCGGAGGCCCCAATAAAGAGAATAAAATTCATGCCAGCTTGTCACCAATTATTTCTACAATAAACACCTTGCCGACTGGCATAGCTGTAGATAATTATTTGTTAAATTTAGAAAATAGATTTTAGAAATATTTGATCCAAAATCATATATAAATGATTAAAATTTTGCGCCCCTAAGAATTTTGCGCCCGTGACGTATGCCACCTTTGCCACGCCCTATTTACGGCATTGCACGTATGTTTATATTCATTCGGTTCCCTAACTTGTTCAATAATTTCGAAAACCTTGTCAATTCCACCCAGTTTGAAAAATATAAACTACCCCAGCACCTTGTTTAAATTTGCATGTTTAAATTGCTGTTTAGTTACCGTGACGTGATGAAAAAGTGTCTATGCATGAGTAAAATGCGTTTAAACAGGGTTACTAAGGATAAACACTGTCTAAATTAAAACAGTGTTTAAATATTTAAACAGTGTCTAAAAAAAATAGTCTCTGAATACAAAAATGAACGAAATGTCAAAATTAAACAATGTTTAGCTTAAACACTGTTTTAATTTTTGTTTCTGAATAGGCCTGAAAATGTTTTCAGATAATATTATATCGCCATCAATAGCAAAGCTTTACTTATTTGAAGTTACACATAAAATAACCTGAGAAATTTAAAGATTTCACCAAAATTTCAATTATATTTTAAGACTTATTACACATATTGGGGCCTATTCTGAATCTCAGTGGTTAATATTTAACCACTGGTTAATTTTTTTAACCAATCAAGTATGTTGACATATAACAAAAAAAGGGATTTTTATTTGTCAAGTCAATAACTATTGGATAAAAATTTTAACCAATGGTTAAAAGTTAACCACCGAGTTACAGAATAGGGCCCATTATACGTTAATTTCTTTGTTTGACATTTTAATTCATAACATTAGGATAACAATACATCTATCTATGTGTAGGGCTTGTATACAGATAGCGCCGTTTACTCTTTCCAACCAGATTCACCGAGCCGCAGTGTTTTACCACTGCAGTATTTTGGGTGGCATTTTAGCATTTGTTAAATACAAGTAGCTATATTTATTTTTACGGCAAATCATACATTGTCGGTCGACGGGAATCAAACGCACGGAGCATGATTCGGGTGACGTTAAAGCGAACTAGGAGATGTGCGTTAATCCGCTCGGCCACAAAGTCAAAGACGATGACAATACAGAAAACCACAAATGGAAAAAATCTGGTGTGGCCAACACAATACCTCCCGCCTAAATAGACCGAGTCACAAAAAAGATTAAGCTAATCCTTATTTCTGGATTCGCGAATTTTACTCTAATTTTGGCAGTTTATTTCTTTTTTGATAATAAAATGAAAAGATTTTAAATACCGGAATAGAATATAATTCACTAATCCAAAAATGAGGATTAGCTTAAACTTTTTTGTGAATCGTTAATTTTTACTTCCTTGTACAAAGTAAAGGAAGTATTGTATTAGCGAAAAATTTCGGTTTCCAGATTTCACCGGAAATATCCATTTTGGCCATCCCTGAATCCATTCTGACTAATTTCGTCGTGACGTCTGTACGTACGTACGTACGTATCTCGCATAACTCAAAAACGGTAAGCCGTAGAAAGTTTAAATTTTGTATTTAGGTATTCTATAACGTCTAGTTGTGCACCTCCCTTTTTGGTCATTACATAATTTCCTGAAATGGTACTTTATTTGAAGCCTATAATAGATTTTAATGAAAAACTATATTAAAATATAATCCAAAACTTTTCAAATTTAGTATATAAGACTTTTATAGCAATTGGAATAACATAGCAGAATTTGGTTAAAACAGGCTAACCGGAAGTGATATATTACCTGAAGTTGTTAACAGTTTTTCTTCAATAAAATGGTTTCATTTTGATTTTAGAAATAAATGCTTCAAATAAGAGTTTTAGAGAATTAAATTCTGCGTCCAGCACATCAAGTATTATTAAATTAGCCCTTTGTATAAGCGAGATATGTAAATTTAAAACTTATATACTTTTTGGGTATTGTAATGAAGCTTGCTATGGATTAGGATAAAATATAACAAAAAAAAAAAATGTTAATGCCAAATTACGTCAAATACGTGCAATTTTATAAATGAATCTATACTTCATCTTCATATTGGTCTTGCGTACAAGGAAGTCGTGTGGTGTCCACATCAGATTTTTATTAATCTAAATACATACCTACATATTTACTTATGCTGGAAACTGTATTGAATTCCTTTCCTATTGTTCTATTTACTTTTTTCTTTTTAAAACGTTACTATTATTAATTTGAAATGTTAGTTCTTTGACAGTGATATTTGTCTGTCAGTTACATACATATTTTTATTTAAATAATTGTGTAACTAAGGAGTTTTGTTTGTTTAAAGCGTAGTCTCCGGGATTTAAATTATAGATAACTTTATAAATTTATCCATAAAATATGTAGAAACGGTATTAATGCAAATCTGTAGAAAATTTAATAATCTTAAATTTTTATAATAACATTTAAACGTATTTTTCGAAGAAAAGCTATTTTGAGCTTTAAGTAAAGTGCCATTTCCGGTTATCCAATTTACACCAAAATCTAATGGGCTCTTTCCATAATAGAAAAAGATCGAAATACAAGGTTTAAAATTTTTCTGAATGATAGTATTTGACACGCACACGCACACACACAAACGCACACACACACAAGCACACACACACACACACACACACATACACATCTTTTCTCATTTGACATGGCTAAAACTGTTAGGTATATCAAATTTTATCCAAATTTCCCTATATTCCCGTATATTTGATCTGTTTTAAAGATCGTAGATTATAAAGTTCTTAGATCTAGATACAGATCAAGATCTGAATACATAAAAGGACCTAGATCAGATCAAAAACCATCTAAATGAACTAGATCAGTGATTTAGATCAAATAATCTACATTAGTTACAACACTGTAAATAACCTAACTTGATATTAAATACAAATCTGACGAACACTTGTACGGACAGAGCATGAGCATAATTTTTACGAATATGTACCGTAAAAGGTCTGTATAAAATAGCCTAGAAAAATCACGCGTTACGACACGTCACAATACGCCACGGCACGGTACGTTACGTTACGGTTTACGCTGTATAAATCCAACATTATACCCACCATTCAATAGGCCCGTCCAACTTTTTTTGAATTTTTTATATGTTACGAAGATTTTAAAAATAGAAATTCCGTATTTTCTGTTTTCTTGAAATTACGCTTAATAAAGCCTAAAATACTTATTAAAGTTTTGGCGCGAAAGTTCTGACGTTAGCATCACTCCGTTATAAGTAGAGAAAACCGACGTATGTTACCTTTAATATGGCAATATACAATAAAAAATGTTGCATGAATAAAAATACGTATCCATTACAAACTGTGATCAAAAATCTTAAGAGCTAATGGTAATTAAGTAAGCCAGAAAGTTATTATATATATTTACATGAATAGGTATAGGAGTAGTGTTAAATGTGAATTTATGTAAAACTTCGATAGTACATATTATACATAAATAAAAATCAGGTAAATAAAATTAATAATTTTTGCGCGTTTTCATAATCAAGTTAATTATTCGCTTTAATTAATGTGACTTTAAGAGTTTCTTTAATATAATATTGAAGTTTTCATACTCACCAAGTGTCATTATTATAATTAAAATAGTATTTAAACTATTTTCTATTAATTATTTTATTATTATTAATTAAATACAACAAAGACAGTATTGATTACAATAATCAAAGCATAGTTCATAATAAAAAGTAATCCAACATTTACATTACCATTTACTAAATGATTACAACAAAGACAAGTATTGGGATTATAATAATGGACCTTTTCAATTTAAAGAGATAGAAGATATGCGCAATGGGGATCTGTGCATAATAAGAACAATTGAGATATATGGCGTTTGTTTCTAAAAAAAAACTTAGACGTAAAATGTGAGAATATCTCAGATAACTATAAAAAATCTTATCGAAATAAGTTACAAAAGCTTTTATTGAAGTTAAAATATCTAACGATGCAAATTTTCACTGAGAATACAGGTATTTTAATCACTGCAATATTTCTGATGTTTCGTTTGACAACCCAACTGGCAGTTGTTTGCGCCATTTTCTTACTATTTGCAGCAATAGAAAGAGATAGCCGTTAAATTGAAAAGGTCTATTAAAACCTAAATTATAATATAAATTTATGTAATAAGTACATTTTCATTTGATCTTATTAAAAAATTATCTGGATATATTAAATGTGTTTGTTAGAGTATGTGTAAAACCAATCGTGAATTTATGAGCAAAGTATGCATGGTCCACTTTATAGTGATATTTTCACAGGGAAGCTTGGACTACTGTAATGACACTGACGTCACAACATGGCGACCATTTTACGCTAAAAAATTTAATTACATTACTATAGGTACAAAAATACAAAATATGTAGCAGTTTTTATTTCTTTTTAATTTATTTATATTCAATATTCATATGCGACATGTAATTTTTAAAAAGGCGGAGACTTGGACGGGCCCGTTGCCGCGAAGGTAAAATGACAATCTCACCCCAGACAGGGATTGGCTACAGACTAAGGGTCTAATCTATAAATGTTATTGATTTCATGAATTTATTACTTATTTACAAATATGAGTACCTAATATGACAATTATTGAAGGACAGAGGTAGTCAAGTAAATGACGTACTAAGAGTAATTTTTAATTATTCAATACGACGTTGTTTTTAAGTTAATGTGTCGAGGTAAAACAGAAAAATATTAATAAATACTTCCTTTTGCAATATTCAGAAAATAAAAATTTAAGATACCTTTATAAATCTACCATTAACCTAGAACAGTCATCATAAATATATTTATCTTTACGGATCTTTCAGGTTTATTATCCAATAAACAATTCATATTTTGCTGTAAAAGGTATTTTATTTATAGTTAATCCATAAGCGAATATGTGCGTAAAGGTATTATGGAGAAATATGATTCAAAGTAAATAAGTTGTTGTTGATAAAGAGAAATTATCGTTGTTCGTATAGGATATAGATATAAAGCTAATGTAAAGTTTCGGCCGAAGCTACCAAAATTAATGGCCCTCGAGGATTCCCTAAAGAGGGTTCAGTATATAGTTTATATAAGTTTGAAGAGCTATTGGCTATTGTCAGTGGTAATCCATGTGTAAATAGCAAACAATTTGCTAAATCTCGTGTAATATTAATGATAGATCAAAACCGTTGCACATTCCAGGGTCAACTTTTCCAGAAAAGTTTCACCATAGGAATTTTCGATCTTCTTTTGTTTCTGAACTACAGGCAAAAACTCGTTTTTCGTTCATTTTGAAAATATATCATATCTTATTTATTGACAGTGAGAGAAAAATTGTTTTTACAAAAAATTTACTGTTTGTTAGATAGAATAAAATGACGTAATTAGATTTTTTGAAAACTTAATAATTCTCAAGATATAACACAAACTTATGATTTTTTAAACAGGAACCTATGTTGAAAATAGTCTCGTCTTTTTGCTTAATTTATAAGCTTTTCAATGATATATAACAAGTCTACATTCTTTTGTTTTAAACATTAATAAAAGACGAATTATTAAATTATTGGGGTGAAAATATTGGTAATTATTAAGAAACAAATGAAAAAATTTATTACAGATCATCATTTGTTTATTTTGATTCTATATCTATTAATTGTATTCTCAAATTTATTCTTAACCAATTATTTTCGGGTTAGTTAAATTACTATTTATCTACGTTATAGTTGGCTTTGACAAAATCCGAAAAAAACGGTTTAATATAGCTTTGAAGTAAATAAATTGAAAAAATCTGATGTGGCCAGCACATTACCTTCCGTCAGTTCTATGTATTTTGTTCAAATTTCATACGGAAAGTTCCTTCCTAAATTAAATATTCTATTTCTTGTACATTACCTTCCGGCAGTTGCATATATTTTATGCAAATTTCATACAGAAAATTATTATTTTATGACCTTTTCTATATACAGTCTATCTGCAGAAATAAAAGATTTATTATTATTATTTCTTGTACATTACCTTAAAGCAGTTGTATGTATTTTATACAAATTCCATACAGAAAGCAAAAGATCCTATACCTATTTCCAGTAAAATTATAAGACAAACACACTATGTCAATTTCACTTGACACTGACAACTTTCAATCAAAATTTTCTTTATTTCTTTATAATTTTTTAACTCTATATCCATTTAATATTAGGTATAAAATGCAATCAAATCGTATAGAAAATAAAATATTCTTTAATATTTATAATAACATTAAATGTGAAAAAATGATATTTAACATAGTTTTTTCAAGAAAAACTGTTAAAATCTTCAAATGAGGGTACTTCCGGTTGTCCAATTCTAACCAAAATCTAATCAGCTCTTCGCATGGATGTAACGAAGAGAAATACGAAAGAATTATAATTTTTAGAAATATAGTATGGAAGTTATCGTAGACGAAAATTTTGTTACACACACACACACACACGGACACACATACATACATACATACATACTCATACACACACACACACACACACACACACACACACACACACATACAGACATCATCGTAAAAATAGTAAAATCGTATTCTAGGGACCCTAAAACGTGCTTATTCATCAAAAACTCACCACCGAATTTTTTGACCAAAGACAATACCTTCCTTACCTAAAGGTGACGGAAGGTAAAAATGAGTAAAACTGAAACAAATACTGTTAGAAATATGCAAATGATGATCTGTAAGAGATTTTTTCATTTGTGTCTTAATAATTTCCAATATTTTCACCCCAATAAATTAATAATTCGATATAGAGAAAATTTATATATATATAATTTTTGTGCATATATTTTTCACGAATTTTTTAATATATACATTAGGGTGGACCTGAAATGGGGGTCAAGTCGAATTTTATTCGGGCCACCCCCTAAAGTGATTCCAAATAAATAATAAAAAAATGCGCAGGCAATGATTCCGCTTAATATTAATATTTAACCGTACCTAAATGCACTTGATAAAAATCAAACCATTTAAATAAGATTGGGTTTTGACATATTTTGGAACTGTATTTTTGTCAAAGGCAATAAGAGGTTTAAAAATCCACTTAATATTGGAATATATACTAGAGTGACCCGAAAATATGTGGACAAAATTTGAAGTCCCAATCAATATTCTTAAGACAATTGTAGATAGCTTTTTTGGGCGATAGTTTAACCATCTATAATTATCTTAAGAATAATGATTGGGAATTTTGTCGACATATTCATTTTAGTATATATTCCAACATTGAGTGGATTTTTGAAACCTCCCTATTGACTAGGAAAAAATAAAGTTACAAAATGTGTCAAAACCCAATGTTATTTAAATAGAGAAAATCAAGGGCATTTTGGCACGACCAAATATTAGTATTAAGCATCATCATTTCCACCACAATTTTTATTTAATTATTTGAAACTATTTTAGGGGCGTCCCGATTAAAATTCGACTTGACCCCTTTTAAGCTCCATCCTAATATACATATATTTTAAACAATTTCATATATGTACTTATTTTCTCATATTTAAAATAAAAGCAAAGATTTTTTAAAGATATTAAGGTATATAGAAACGTTACATTTAAAATATTAGAAACATTAAACAAGAAAATCTGTCACCTAATAGCATGATTTATACTTGAAAATGGCTGTCTCTTCCCTAGAAATTCAAGTGCAATTTTTTAAAAATAAAATTCTACCGTAAAATTGCAAATGATCCAGATCATTTGGCGAAGGTTCAACAATATTTTTATCTTTTAATATGTAAGTTTCGGGAAGTTTTGTATCACCTGAGTTATTTATATTCAATATGCAGTGAAATCTCGGTATACGTTATTAATCCGTTTTAGGTCCTTGGACATATACCGAAATGGACGCCCAAGGCTAATGTGCGCAAACTCCAGTCGTATTCCAAGCAAATGTCGTGTACTAAACACAATTTTGCGTCTAAACAAGACGTACCAAGGTTTGGGTATTTTAAATAGACATACCGAGGTTCCACTGTACAGGGTGTCTCATTTTCGATGTTTTTTTAAGTTATCTCGGGTAATATTAAAGATAGATCATAACCGTTTGCATATTCCAGGGTCAACTTTTCTAGAAAAGTTTAATAGTCACCACAGGAATTTTCGATCTTCTTCTGTTTCTCAGCTACAGGCAAAAACTCGCTTTTCGTTCATTTTGAAAATATATCATATCTTATTTATTATGATAGTTAGAGAAAAATTGTTTTTACAAAATTTTTACTGTTTTTTAGATAGAATAAAATGGCGTAATTAGACTTTTTGAAAACTTCATAATTCTCGAGATATAACACAAACTTATAATTTTTTAAATGAGGACCTATGTTGAAAATAGTCTCGTCTTTTTGCTTAATTTATAAGCTTTTCAATGATATATAACAAGTCTACATTCTTTTGTTTTAAACATTAATAAAAGACGAATTATTAATTTATTGGGGTGAAAATAATGAAAATTAAGAAACAAATGAAAAAAATTATTACAGATCAATATTTGTTTATTACGATTCTATATCTATTAATTGTGTTCTTAAAATTATTCTTAATTAATTAATTTCAGGTTAGTTAAATTACTATTTACCTACGATATAGTTGGCTTTTACACAATCCGAAAAAACGGTTTAATATGCCTTTGAACAAATACTATTAGAAATATGCAAATGATGACCTGTAAGAGATTTTTTCATTTGTTTCTTAATAATTTCCAATATTTTCACCCCAATAAATTAATAATTCGTCTTTTATTAACGTTTAAAACACAAGAATGTAAACTTGTTTTATATCATTGAAAAGCTTATAAATTAAGCAAAAAGACGAGACTATTTTCAACATAGGTTCCCATTTAAAAAATCATATGTTTGTATTATATCCCGAAAATTATTAAGTTTTCAAAAAATCTAATTACGCCATTTTATTCTATCTAAAAAACGGTAAAATTTTTGTAAAAACAATTTTTCTCTAACGTAATAAATAAGATATGATACAATTTTAAAATGATCGAAAAACGAATGTTTGCCTGTAGCTCAGAAACAAAAGAAGATCGGAAATTCCTGTGGTGACTATTAAACTTTTCTCAAAAAGTTGACCCTGCAATGTGCAAACGGTTTTGATCTATCGTTAATATTACCCGAGATACCTTAAAAAAACATCGAAAATGAGACACCCTGTACAAGTATTACTAATTTCCTCTCCTTGAAATTCTACAGAAACATATATAAGAAAAATTTATAAATATTAAGAACCATATAAAAAGTAATTAATGTTCATAAGATACCTTACGAGTTCACTATATGTTTTAATCACATAAAAATTCAAATAATATGGGATCAAAAATAATATTGCATGTCAGCTTTTAAATAAATTTTTCAGTTTGACGTTTAAGTTTTCCATTATATTTTTTGCATTGCCTTCTTTGTTGTCTTTATCGTTTTTGTGATTGTGCTGCCTCTGAAGAAATATGCAAGAAACTATTTTTCTCTTGATCCTTTAACTTATCACCATGAACTTTGTTATGAGGCCACCAATAAAATTGTCTAATCTCTGTTTAATTGTTGTATTTATTCTGAACCGTTTTTGTGTTTTCAAATATGACTGATTAATTTAATAAAAAAATATTTCTGGCACGCATATTGATGTTAAAAGGAGCTTCATTCTTAAACGATTTTTGGTGATATTTTGTTATTTGAGATTGGCATGACTGCAATAAATGCACTAAATAACTAAGCAACGGACAGAAGGTACGTTCTATTGGTGTCAGAAATCTTCCTACTTCTTCTAGTAGAATATCAATGGTCGTTCTTTTGCGCCAAAAAAATCAAAATATTCCTACGAATCATTCCAACTTCAGAGTTGGAAGCGTTGGTAGGAAGATATATAGAGTGGAGATAAATTCAAAATTTTACTAGCCGACTGTCACGCATACATTTCAGTCACATTTGTGAATGTTTACAGTAGACTGTGCTCAAAAAAATATCTCCTTTACGTTATTATTATTTAATATATTTTTATATAATTATAATCTCTGTAATATTTGCATAACAACATTTCGAAGGTCCAAAATCAACATACAAAGTTATATTTAGTTGTTAACTAACAATAACACATAGCCACTGCCACTGTTCTATTGTATTTATTTTTTTACTTGACAGCACTTGACAGTTATAATTCTGACACCTATAGAACGTACCTAGAATAAAACGCACAAATCACTGTCACCAACCTAATAATTCTACCAAAAATATCCCTTAATGGAAATTGTCAATATTTTTATAAAAAAATTATATAAATGAAAGCCTCAACAGAGAAATTAGTATAAAACATACGTTACAGAAGGATATTCAAATACTTCTTCGTTCTCCCACTCGCCGCTGCGCGCTTATGAGAGAATTTGGAACTAGAGGTGGGCGCGGGCCGTGATTTTGTCGGGTCACGATGGGTCACGACGTGACCCGCGTGATCGTGAATACAATTTAAATTTTGCGTCGTGAGTGGACGTGAGCGTGAGGCACTAAAAAATTATCGTGCGTGATCAGGCGTGATTGAAATTTAATCGGGCGTGAGTACAAGTTTTCTTCTATTTTTTATTAAAAAATTGTCAATTTTCATCTTTTACTTTATATTTTTGTTATTATTATTATGTCCAAATATGTCATCAACAGTATTTTTTGCATAAAAATAGTGTTATTGTTGTACCCAAAATTGTATACACAGTTGCTCCGATTTTACTAAAGATATACAAATCTTTAAGTTCGTTTGACACGATTATAATTTTGTTAACAAATTTGTTACTAAATTTATAATGATATTTGTGATGGAATAGAACAACCTATTTGTCCATAAACATTCGTTTTCAATGAAACCAATCTGTTACCTAGCTTATTACCAATTTGTTAACAAATTTGATAACAACTTATGACTGTGTTAAACAGGCTAAAACGTAGGTACATAGAAACAATTACGTGACACGAACGTAACCCGCCGGGCGTGATCGGGCGTGAGTGCCAAAATAAAATAGTGAGCGTGAGTGATCGTGAATCAAACATAAAAAGTCATGCGTGATTGGTCGTGATTACATTTTTAGTTTCGTGAGCGTGCGTGAACGTGAACAAAAAGTTACTCACGCGCCCACCTCTATTTGGAACTCGTGCTAGAATACGTTGCCTTCTGCAACTTATCTTTTAATATACAGTGTGTTCAAAAAAAATCCTAACTCGGAGTAGGCTATGAACAAAGAAACGTATGTCAATTTAAATAGTTATTTATGATGTGTTAAGAGTGACATTTTATTTTGTGAGAAGTAGTAGTGTAGTGTCAAAAGTAAAAATCATCTGACACTGGTGTCATAAAATGACATTTTTATCGCTAAAAACAAACATTAAAAAGCCCACTTTTAATAGATTTGTAGAAAAAAGATTTTATTTAGTGTCAATTTGACATGAGATATTGTCAAAAATGTTATCCACAGAAATCAAAGCTTTTCTTCTTAAATCTTATTTTAGAAATTAGGAAACGGCGAATGTCAATATAGGTACTGTATCCTTCTTTATAGTCTTTTCTCTTTAAAATTACATTTTAACATCAATTTTGGCATCTTGACTTTTGAATTTAATAATGATACATACGTTTCTCTATCCATAGCCTACTCCGAGTTAGGAATTTTATTGAACATACTGTACTATTCAAGTTTCCATAATTTATCAAAACTATGGCCGCGTTCAGCACGGCACAGCGCTAGGTGGCTAGCAGTGCTGAGCGCCGAAGTTTACCGAACGTAATGAATGGGCGAATGTAATTGGCCCAGAAACTCTATTCGGCAAATTTCGGAGCTCAGCGCTGTGTTATGCTGAACTCGGCCTATATTCCACATATGACAGATGATGATAGATACATGATTGCGTTGATTTATTTGATATTTTGTTGCATACTTTTGTGAAAAACTTTAATTTCTTTTCATTATGACTTTCAATGAAGAGCTTGACAAATATCTTGAAGCGTATTTTCGTTCGGATGAACGTAAGGATGATTCTTAGAATTATTTTTATAGCAGTTAGCAAAATTTGAAAGGTACGTCTATGGATATAGTCATGCCACGTCATGCATACTAAGTAAGCGGCAAATGTCAAAATCGTATGGAGCGGCACGCTTCACCCATTGTTGATCACTCTGTACATAAAACAATAGCATGTTCTACGCGGAAGAAAAATGGTTTTCTTAAGTATAGCTACGTTTCCACCTCTTAACATTGTCTTTGTTTTTGTTTTAAATCATAGTCACAAAAGTTTGTCATATGGCGACACAGCTGAGCGTTTCCAGCTGTTGATTTTGTCTTAGTCTTTGTCGCTGTCATTGCGCATAGTCAGAAAGTTTGCAAGCTGCAAACATTTTGTCTTTGTTTTTGTCACTGTCGTTTTTGTGTGTGAGAGATAAAGCCATCTCTCTCTATGTAAGGTTATGTGCTTTGCTTGTAAACAAACATTTCGTTACTTGTGAAAACATCGGGTAATAAATAATAATTAGTTAATCAAATTTTTGTAGATTTTTAGCAACCGGTGACTCTTTGGCTTCAATTGCGTATGCATTTCGGATTGGAAAAGCGACAGCATGCAAAATTATAAAAGAAACTTGGGAAGTGCTGTGGGCAGAGTTGTCTCGAATTTATTTGAAGTTTCCAAATGAAACAGAATGGAAAAAAATTGCAGAAGATTTTGATATATTGTGGAGTATGCCCCATTGCTTAGGTGCCATCAAACACCGCCAAAAGCCAAATACAAAATGGTGAATAACATGTCGCATGGGGCGTTACTGTGGCGAAATATCAAATATATATATATGTCAAAAAATATTATTTTTTTCTATTCTTTTTGATTTTATAGGTTTAACTACAATTTCCTTATTTTATATTAATATAAACAATATTTTTGAAATTTAAAATTCCCAATGTAATAATTGTGGCATATTCAACACAATTTTTATAAAATTTCTGTTTAAATTATTTTTAGTTTATATACATGGATTAAATTGTAAAATGGATATATTTGTGAGTATCAATTAATTACGCAAATAAAAGATTTTCTAAACAATTTAAAATGTCTAATTAAATTGTCTTTTCATTTAAATGTGAATACACAAGAACAAAACAATAATCATGTGTTACGAGGTGGAAACGGTTTGAATTTTTTTGACAAAAATGAATGAAAGCGACAAAAACAAAGACAAAAACAAATACTATGCCAAGAGGTGGAAACGTAGCTTATATCTAAAACAATCTATACTTTACAGTGTAATCCTATTTGTAATCAGACATATACTCTTCAACCAATATACCTAATAAAAAATTAATTCCATCCACTTACCATTAACTCCTCTCTGCCCCTTCATCCTTCGTCCTACCCCAGGGCTCACAAGCGCCAATGACGGTCTGTGCAGATCAGCATAGCTGAGTCGTGGAGGTGCCAGTAAAGACCCTCGTTTGCTGGGAGACGTGGTGCTCGGACATGCCGGGTGCTCTGTCCACACCGCCTCCACCATGGAGTCGATGGAACTGGAGCGGGTGATGGTTGGAGCTGATGTGTCACGCCTGAAAAGAGAAGAAGAAGGTAATATTAGGGATAGAATAAATAGTGTATTTAAAAGTAGGTATGTATGGAAAAGAAATGTAACTAGTGAAAATAGGAATATAACTAGACAAAAGTAATAATGGTGATGCTAATTTTTTTTCAGTAGGTAAGATCTTTCGATTTATGATACCAATTTCAATTTCGATCCCGACCGACGTCAAATATTTCGAATTTTAAATGGCACAAAATTGACCCCTGTGGTGCACTCTTCACGCCAGCAATGAGTGCCCGTTTTTATAAACTTTTCTAAATTATAGTATCATTTTCATCTTCTTCAGCACCGCACCCCTCCCTTTTCCTTTTTAGCATTTGAGATTTAAATTTGTAATTTGCTAAAACGTTTTAGGTATGTTTTTATGATTTGTGTTTACATTACGGTTATAATGTTTTATGTTGGTAAGCTTTATGCTTTATGTCGTAGGTTTTATACCTTTTGTGTGTTTTTTACATGTTATGTTGTGTTTGTACATTTGTACCTGTTTTGCAATTTTTTGTATTCTATGTTTTATGCTGTGTCTCATATTTGTAATATGGGTGATGTTTTATGTTTTATTTGTTTTATGTATGTGTTTTATGTTTCTGTGGTTTCAGAATTTAGGAGCTATGTTCAGTGAGCAGGATTTAAGAATAAATATATCGATTTTGCGATATATTTATGTCTTAAGAGGAGGATAATGTGACAAGGCGAGGGTAAGAGCAATAACAGATAAATAACTTTTTATAAACTTTTCTAAATTATAGTTTCAATATTCATATTTTAACTCTGGTTATCTATTTAAGTCAAAATTCAGTTTAGAAATTCTTATCATATTATGATAGTCACGACGTTTATTTGTTGACAATTAAGTCTGCAAATTATTATGTATACGTGCGTGAACTTTGGATGCCCTCGCCTATGCAACCCCGTACCCCTAAGATCATCCTGTCCTGAAGATAGCGTTGTTTTTAAAGATAGTTTAGTATCTGCTTAGTTAAGTATGTTTAGTTTTATCCATAGTTAATAATAAGTTATATTTAATCATGTAAATAAAAGTTTAATCATATTAACAGGCCTATTCTACTAAAAATATGTATAACGATATCGTTACCAAACGACTGTCGCTAAGCATTTGGTTGAACGACTTTAATAACGACAAATGCCAAAAAGGTATTCTACTAATCATATCGTTATCGAGTTATCGTTATGATGAATTTAACGATAATATCAACTTCATGTTGATTTTGACAGAATAAATTTATATTTGTTTTTCAATTCATATTTGACATTGATTCAAATTTGAAATTTTCATCGTACATAAAATTATTCATTATTCTTGCCCACGTTTTACAGTTTACACGCTCCAAATCTACTTGCGCCGTATGAAATTTGATATAGGTATATGTCTATAAAATGATCAACAATAATATTGCAGATTTCTATTAATGATATGATTATTAATGATTGACTTAATACCACATATGAATCCTTTTTTACTGATATCCTCCTTGCTACTGAATTATGATAGCTTCCATGAGCACAAAAATGCAAAGCTGTCATTATCTGAATTGAAAACTAAATATTTATGTGCATTCATATATAATGTAATACGCATAAATAATAATTTATAAATAATCTAGAAATTTTTTGCAAACCATCACTTCAACGAGTTCCTCATGTATGGTGATATTTGCGTAAATAAATGTCTACATGCTTCGTTACTCATAAAAAAAATCTCATATTTTCCTCCGGTACAGTAAAAGGACGATTATATAAAATGTCATATTAAAAAATGTAATAATATAATAATAATCTTGTTCAGCTACAATTAATAAAATATCTTCTCAGCCATTTTTACTTTTGTTTTCAAAATATATCCGATTTTACGACTTCAACGAGGCATGTGAACTTGTCGTTCATAAATGACATAAATTAACGATAAGTAACGATACGTAACGATAAATAAATTAGTAGAATAGGGTTTTGGCAAAAATCGTTATTATAACTGCATGTCGCCTGGTAACGACTCGTAACGATACATATTTTTTTAGTAGAATAGGCCTGTAAATCACAAGTATTTGTTCATGTCCGTAGTATTCATCAGTGTAAAGTGTAAAAGTGTATGCGTATTTCTTCCTTATTACCATCACTAAGTGAAAAGTGTATCATCGTTGGGAATCATCAGTATTAGTACCATCATCATCATCTTCAGCACCGCACCCCTCCCCCCTCGTGTTACACCGCACATTGCAAATATTTCATCATTACCGATATCTGCATACAAAGCAGATTGGCACACCCAGCAATGGGTAATAAGCCGTGTTGATATATTTATTTATTTATTTAATTACAATTTCTATATGGACGTCATATATGAAAGTTACACCAATGATAAGAGAATTTTTTAGCTTTACAACAATGTAGTGCAGGAAATCTACTGAAATAAGACCCTCGACGTCAAAAAATTGCAACAAAAGCGTATTAAACGTAATACTGTTCAGAAAAATGCGCTGAATAACATATTAAAAGTTTTCGGAAATCGGGCCATGGGAACCTGCCGCAAATTGATAGAATTTTTAAAGTTTTTGAACATTTTGTCGAAAACAATTGCAACAAATATTATTATTATTATTATTAATAATAACAATAATAACTATAATAATAATAAAAAAATCTGATGTGGTCAGCACATTACCTTCCGTTTCCGTAAGTTCTGTGTATTTTGTTCAAATTTCACAGAGTTTTTTGCAAAAGATTACATATTTCCAGTACATTACCTTCAGTCAATTCTATGTACTTTGTTTCTTGTAAGAGAGTCTACATATTTCCAGTAAAATTATAACACAAACATTCAAACATACATGTCAATTGCACTTGACACTGACATGTGACAATCAGAATTTTCTTAATATAGTAGATGTTTCCATGGTTATTATAGCACAGCTGGTTGCTTTATGAAATTTATATGCCAATTCTGCACAAATCTGTAAGTCTTACAGATCTGTAAATCTGTAAAAAACTGACAAAAACGAATCTATTTTTGTTGATTAATATAAAATTATACATAAGAGTAGCAGCTTTCGTTGCGATTTTGTTCGTTATTTACAGATTTACAGATCTGTAAGACTTACAGATTTACAGATCTGTGTAAGACTTACAGATTTGTTCAGAATAGAGCTATTAATTTTTTTTATAATTCTATAACTCTATATCCATTGAATATGAAGTATAAAATGTAATCAAATCGTATAGAGTATAAAATATTCTTTACTATTTATAATAACATTAAATGCGAAAAAATGATATTTAACAGCGTTTTTTTAAAGAAAAACTGTTAAAATCTTCAAATTCGGGTACTTCAGGTCGACCAATTATAACCAAAATTTAACCAGCTCATCATATGAATGTGGTATTGAAGTTATGCGATCCCAAAGAATCGTCACACACTGATACATACATACATCCTTACATCCAATTATACATCCATCCATACATCCATCCATACATCCAATTATACATCCATCCATACATTCATTCATACATCCATATATACAGACATCATCGTAAAAATAGTAAAGTCGTATTCTAGGGACCCTTTAAAAACTCATCATCGAATTTTTTGACCATAGACTAAGGCCCAGTTCCATAAAACATTGTTAACTTTAATCACGTTGTTAACTTTAACAAGGTTTCTTTTCCAATGTATTTTTGATACGTATCCATGGTTTCAATGTGTAGTTAAACAACGTTTTATGCAACTAACCCTATAAAGTATTATTCACGAAAGATGACTATTTAAGTTCATTTGTGAGCCGTCTGATAGATATAATATTACTTGCAGATAACTTCATTGTATTTCGTTTGCATAGGCGTGCAACATGAAATATTTATGGACACATTTTAACTGAAAAAATAAAAATAACTCATTTGAAAATTATGTTTCTATGTAAATACTGCCTTTCTGAAATATTTATGTTCTTCACTTATGTTTTTGCAGAATACAAAAACATTGACTTAATTTATAAACCAAGAAATAATAATTTGATTTAAACGTCAACGCCACTGGGTAAATATTAGCACAGAGGGCAGTGTTGTAAATAATTAGGTATCTGTATTTCAACGACATACGTCATTATTATTTATAGTGTGCTAGAAAGTAATGCCACTATTTACATATATCTGTCACACCACATAAATTAAATAGACATAGGTCAAATAATATTTCTCTTTAATACAAAATGTTGCTAAGCTACTGCTATAAAGTGATGTAAATTCTTTCTTCGAAGAAATAACCTTGAATAGTCATCTTTCGTGAATAATAGTGTACCTTCCTTACCTAAAGGTGACGGAAGGTAAAAAACAGTTAACAGTTATACATGGTTGAACTGTTTCTGAATAAAATAGTGTCACAAAATAGACTTTATAAATGCGAAATAGGATAATCTCATTTACGAACTATATTCCCCTTTAATTTGCAAAACACATCCTCTTTTGTCCTTGTAGGTATTACAAATGTCGATTAGATTTAGTCTCATTCGGCTTTTCATCTTTGTACGAGTATTTTCTGCTTCCATTCGCATATAACTTCACACGTAGGATTACCGTGCTGCTCGCACTCCTGTGAAATTAGATGCATAGCTACGGGCGTGCATACGATAGAAGGGAATGTAGCGTTAGTGTTCGGGTGGTGATTTTAATTTATTTCGTTTTAAATTACTTAATTGCAAGAGTTAAAATGTTTGCAAACGGACATAGTAAAGGTTTATTCTGATTTTATAGCAAATAAAATAGGAAATGGAATGAAGGGAGTGATTTACAGTAGGGGTTACGGTAAATAAAATTTAGAGTTTGTTAAATAAATTCACTGTTATTGTTTGTCATTGTTGTGCAATAAAAAAAACCATGATTTGAAGGGTTAGTATCCATCTGTATGGAAATATTACGAATGTGAAATAAAATGGTCGAAAAAGTTCTGTTTGTCGATGTAGAATATTTTTCAAAGGGTTTAATACTGCATTTTCATATTGCATAAAACTGATAGAGGATTTAAATTAATTTTCCATTAGTATTCTGCGTAGTTTCATAGGTTTAAACTATTTTTTACTGTATATTTTCCATATTTGTGTCTGCAATAATTCAGAACTGAGTATAACAAAATATGACGCATTTAATGTTACGAACGTCACACTAGAATGGGCCCATAAACCGATTTTTTTTTTATGAAACGTACAAAAAGATGCGTTTAGTGCCGTGTTGAGCACATTTGCGGATTGAAAATTAATATTAATTTAGTGATTATATTGCATATATTTATGTATCAAATTATGTTGCTATGCATATATTGAACGGTTGCTATGCGGTTGTTAGCGGTTGCTATGTAATAGTCAGTAAATATATTTTTACTGCCTAGGCAGTAAAAGCGGCATTTTACAGACAGTTAACTGTCAAAAAAGCATTTTTAATGCAATAAAAAAAAAACAATTTTAACTGGGCTTTCAAATACCAGATTTACAATAGAGGCTGCCGTTTCGTTTCGAAGCTGTAAATCTGTGTTCAGTGTCGTCGAACACATTATTTTCTGCAGATTGAAAATTAATATGAATTTAGTGATTATTTTTAATACCTACTTTGAAAATTATCGCCATTGCGGTTGTTGAATGCTTGTTATGCGTTTGTATATAGCGGTTGTTAATAGGCAGTAAAAATATTTTTACTGCTTAGGTAGTAAAGTGATATTTTCCAGACTGTTCAGTGTCAAAAACATCATACTTTTAATGTCAATCGGAAAAAAATTCTAAAAACTACTAAAGTAAGTGTTTTAATGTTTGTTTTTAGAATTAAAATAGTACATTAAGATACAAGTTTCATAAGACATGATTTTAGCGCACGCGCCATTCTTAGAAATGAGCGGCTTGCCGCGAGTCTTCTAAGGGGACAAGTGCGCTAAAATGTCTTATGAAACGTGTATTTTATACTATTTTTTCTAGCTTGGTTATTTTTTCAAAAAATGTACGTTATATCATGTCCAGGAATTTCAATTTCGGTTGTTTAATATATACTTTATGAAACTCATTTGGATGTCATAAAGAAGTACTTTATGACATTCAAATGGGTTTCATAAAGTACATATTAAAGAACCAAAATAGAAAAATGTATTTTATAACACCAGTGTTAAAAGTACAGGCCATTGTTACTTTGAACACTAGTGTTAAAACTAAATTATTTACTTTAGTAATGACGAATCGAAGAACAAATCGACATTTTTATATTTAAATTACCGCCATGTATGACGTAGAATTACGCCAAACTAATGAATGGCCGTAAAGCAATAACATCGGTACGTCCAATAGCAACGGCATGTGCGGGTAATTTAAACATGACAGATCATTGGTTTGACGTTTGAATAATAGTTTGGAGATGAATATTTTCGTTTGTCATTTTAATCTTGTACGAGTATAAGCTAAGTTAAAATCCGTCAAAATCCTGCTTAACAAATCGAAATACGCAATAAAAGTAACAGAAACCACGCAAATTGTAAATAATAAAGAAGAGAGACAGTGACAGAAAAATGAACTAATGTCAAAATCAAATTAAAACCCCCACTGCCCCACTCGCTCGCCATCTACAGGTTACATTCTTAAATATGCATTCCTTTCTCCAGTTCAAAATAATGACGTCAAAGAATATCTTCTTTCTTAATTTATTAACAAACATATATTTTTTTAAAATAAAATTAATGTTTTTACATACGTTTTCAACTTTACTTTAGGTATTTAGTGATAAATATCAGCAGTCGTATGCATAAATTTGTTAGTGGTCACTAAGATCATTTTAAAAACATTTTAAAATGTCACTAAGCAAAACCTTATGTATAGTGACATTTAGTAGGATTTAAATTGTTAATTGGCAACTAAGTGTTAATAACCAACTAACGCATGTTTAAGACACTTTTAAGGTAAACCTCTAAACAACGGTTTTAGTAGTTATAAAAAAAGTAGTTGTAGTAGTTTTAATGTATGCCGAAGAGATGCATCAATTAAAAATAAATTATGAGAAACAATACCAAGAAGCAAGAATTGGAGCTTTAAGGGAAAAACGGAAAGAGTTGTAAATAGTGTCAATATTTAAATTTATTTAGTATTTATTAATAAATTTGTACATGTAAAGGAATAATTTATTCACATTTTAGTTCACATTTTGTTTGTCTTTAGCTTTGTTCTACATGTAACTATAAGTAATAGAACTGACAGCTTAATAAACAACCAAATTTTACAAAGCTGTCAGGTTAAATATAATGCAAGTTGGCTATTTAGTAGTGACCAGTAAAAGTACAACTATGCATACCATCCCGCTAAAAGCATTTTATATGATGTTACTGGCCACTACGTAAAATGCTGCTAAAACCATATTAAGCTTGCACTTATGCATACGGCTGCAGATTTTCAGTACCACGCAAGTAGCCTATTATGTTACATCATGATGATAAGTCTTCCCACAGGGCAGCTTCAACACTATAGTTTTTGACGAAACAAATATAAAAATAATAGAACGTAAGAAAGTGGAAGTGAAGAATGATGAAGTGTATTATTGTTGCAGAGAACTACCTTAATAATAATTCTAGAATAACACTCAAATATATGTTGCAAAATTTGAGTTAAAAATTCAATCAAATTAATATTTATTACGGCATCAATAAAGTACAATTACCCCATTTACTTCCTCAGTAATCTAAAATTCCACAATGATTTCCAACTTGACGGTGTTTTTGCCAATCTGTAGAAATTCCAGCTGTGTGCAGTAGATACGTGAAGGTGGCGTGTGGAATTATTTTAAAACTGCTTTTTTCAGGTCACGTCCACAGTGCTCGAGTGCTGTATGGAGTCCCCTAGTCCTGAAGTCGGCAGACGACAAGACCAGAGGGATAATGAAGTTGCATGACGAGGGAATTCGTGTTGACAACTCACAACTCTGAGGTTTTTGTGGAAAGGTACAAGTATGTGAAGGTGTGAACTGGATTAATTGCTGTGTAATTGGGTAGTTGACAGAAGGCTTTATGAGTGATTTGTTTGTTGGTTTTTTAACAACTATAACATACTGTAACGTTTTTAATTTATTTATTTATTTCGGTGAAGTGTAAATATTAGACAATTATTATTAATTAAAATAAAGGTTTATTACTATAACTAAATATTAAAAAGGTATTAAAAAATAACGATTACTAACATTAAACTATTATTAAAAAAAAACTAAAATCCAATTTTAACATTTTGACGATGATGTATGTGTGTATGTGTGTACACTATTATTCACGAAAGATGACTATTCAAGGCCATTCTTTCGAAGTAAGAATACACATCACTTTACAGCAGTAGCTTAGCAACATTTTGTATTAGAAAGAGAAAGATTATTTGACCTATGCCTATTTAATTTATGCGGTGTGACAGATATACGTAAATAGTGGCATTACTTTCTAAGACACGATAAATAATAATGACGCATGTCGTAGAATTACAGATATCTAATTATCTACTACACTGCCCTCTGTGCTAATATTTACCCAGTGGCGTTGACGTTTATATCAAATTATTATTCCTCGGTTTAAAAGTTAATCCTATGTTTTTGTTTTGCAAAAGCATAAGTGAAAAACATAAATCTTTCAGAAAGACATTATTTAGAAAGAAACATAATTTTCAAATAAATTACTCTTATTTATTCTGTTAAAATGTGTCCATAAATACTTCATGTTACACGCCTATGCATACGAAATGCAGAGAAGTTATCTGCAAGTAATATTATATCAGACGGCTCACAAATGACCTTGAATAGTCATCTTTCGTGAATAATAGTTTATGTGTGTATGTGTGTGCGGATCCTCCACTCTAACTCAAATACTATTATTCAGAAAATTTTGAAACCTTGTATTTCGAACTTTTTCTGTAATGGAAAGAGCCCATTAGATTTTGGTGAAAATCGGATAACCGGAAATTGCACTTTACTAGAAGCTCAAAATAGTTTTTCTTCGATAAATACCTTTAAATGTTATTTTTTCGAAATTAATGTTATTATAAAAATTAAATATTATTAAATGTTCTATAGATTTGCATTAATACTTTTTCTATATATTTTATGAATAAATTTATAAAATTATCTATAATATAAATACCAGAGCTACGCTTTAAACAAACAAAACGCAGTTATTCAAATGTATGTAACTGACAGATAAATGTCACTATCGAAGAACTAATCATTTCAAAATAATATTAGTAACGTTTTAAATCGAAAAAAGTAAACAGAACAATAGAAAAGGATTTTAATACAGTTTCCAGCATAAGTACATACATATATATATATATATATATATATATATATATATATATATATATATATATATATATATATATATATATATATATATATATACTTGTTGAGACTTCGTCACTGTTTAAATTTTAGTTATAACTTTTGTAGGATTTCAGTGAAAGGGCATGAAAATAGAGATCGTTCTTGATTATTTCATCAAGCTTTCGGATTTATTTAATCCTTCTTCAGGATGCTGTAAAATTATTCAATCAATGGTACCAAATAGTGGTTAACATTTTAGTATGCAAACTTACAATAATGTGAAGTTGAGTTATAATATAGCTTCATTGAAAAATATAAAAATATATCGGTGTTTTATTACAATTTTGGATTGCTGGAAACACAAGTTTACAGTCATTATGGAGTCTATTTTTACAATAAATTTATAATTACTTACAATTAAAATTGGTTCTATTGTGATGTGTGTTCATCGTACTGATGAATTCATATGGATTTTTGTTTTCTTCAAAATTTAAGCTGCATTACGTTTTTAATAATATTCAAAATTTAGGTGTAGAAGGCCGAAAAGTTTTTTGATTTTACATTAAGTTATACGTAGTTTCAAAATTTGTTCACTTTGTGTTAGCGTTCGCTGAATAACATGATGAAATATATTTTAATGTTTATGCAGAATTAAATAGTCAATAATTAATAAAAATTTTGGTGTAAATGGCCGAAAAGTTAAGTTTTTTACGAAAACAGAAAAATTAGTGCAATTTTCTAGAGCACATGTTTTGTACTGCGGAGTTCTTCTCTCAACAGGTAGGAGGTTTCCGATGTTACTGTGGTGGGAGAATGGCGCTGAATTCAAAACGAAGAAGATGGAAATAGCAAATAGATGTCACGATATATATATATATATATATATATATATATATATATATATATATATATATATATATATATATATATATATATATATATATGTAGGTATGTATTTAGATAAATAAAAATTAACGATTCACAAAAATGTTTAAGCTAATCCTCATTTTTGAATTAGTGAATTCTATTTTATCACGGTATTTAAAATTTAATCTTCATTTTATTATATGTCCGGTGGCTCAATGTTTAGAGCAACACCTGATAAGTCATGAGCGCGCTCGGGGCTCTGGCTTCGAATCCCACTAAGACATGGATGTGTGCGAATGTGTAATTGGGATTTAATCCTGTTGAGGGGTTTAAAAAAAGGATTAGATTAGACTATATTTTAAGAAATAAACTGTCAAAATAAAAATAATAATTAACTTAATCTTTTTTGTTACTCGGGCTGTAAATGGCGGGAGGTATTGTGTTGGCCACACCAGATTTTGTCAAGATCAAGACCAAGACCAAGACCAAGACTAGTCTTGGTATTGACCGAAGTTCTAGATTTTAATGAAAAACTATTATTAAATATAATCCAAAACTTTTCAAATTTGGTATATATGACTTTTATGTCAATGGGAATAACATAGTAGATTTTGGTTTTTGGTTAAAATATACTAACCAGAAGTGATATATTACCTGAAGTTATTAACAGTTTTTTTTTGAATAAAATGGTTTTATTTTGATTTTAGAAATAAATGCTTCAAATAATAGTTTTAGAGAATTAAATTCTGCGTCTAGCACATCCAATATTATTAAATTAGCTCATTGTATAAGCGAGATATGTAAATTTAAAAATACTTTTTGGTTTTTGTAATAAAACTTGCTATGGATTAGGACAAAAAAGTATAAAAAAATTAATGTTATGTTAAATTATGGCAATTTTATAATTGGGTCTATTGGGGTTTTCAAATAAGAAAACGCTAACTAGCGGCAAATATTAGAACTGCAAACAGTGGTACACATTTGACATTTACATGAAACTATAACTATATGACTACAAAAACTCTATTATACGTACTTGAATTATAAATAAAAAATACTAATAAATGAGAAAATAATACGAAAACTAAAGAAATACACTTGACAGAAATGCTGCGTTGACACACGTCAACAAACAGTGTACCAGTGTTTAATGCGATCAGCGCCATCTCTTGATACTTGAAAATCCCAATATGAGTATTTCATGTTGGCTCGCGTACAAGGAAGTCATGTCATGTCCACATCAGATTTTTTACTATTGTGTATGAAAGATAAGATGTTCCCAAAGTATTTGCCATTTTTCTGCAGGTATTTGATCACTCCACTGTGCGTCTACTCTTATTCTTGTCCTCTCTGTGTTAGGTTAGGAACTTTTCAATTCATCCTCAATCTTCGACAATAATTTCCAGATATAATGTAATGTTAAACTCGAATTTACATTGTGTATAAGTAATGAACTAATGAATGGCGGTGTACCTATCAACGCTATCAACTCATCTCGGCAAATTAACGTGTTCTCGCTTGTAACCCTACTGTGGAAGCGTGGAACAACGCATACCCTAATTTGTCAGATTGGACAGTTGTGTGATTTAACAAAATGAGGCAACGTTTCTATTACAACAACAAACTTCCATTAATATCTCCATTTTTCCATGAAGCCATTAATTCTTTACCGGCTTTTGTGTGCACGTAGTGTGTGCGAATGTGTGGTCACTGAAAAGTGGAGTAACATATATCAAAACTTCGCGGGCAAGTGTCATTTCTGTGATTCTCGAAATCGCATATATCTTGGCATGGGAATTTAATGTCAGTTGAATGAAGATAAAGAGTTTTTGAATATTTCATATTTCCATTACAGTTTTTGTACTCTATCATATCTCGTTAGAAATGTGGTACAATATTGTAATTTTGTTAAAATCGAAATGAGAAAAATCCAGTTGTGTTGCTGAAGCTGTGGGACGTATTGAGACGCGATGAAAAGATTTCTCAATGTATGTACCACTCATTATACAATAAAGATCAAAGAGGTAGTTAGCATTTATTTTGAAATCAGATGTTCTTTTTATTTATTTTAAATATTTCTCTTAACATAATCTGACCTAACGTACAAAATTCTGCAAGCGTGAGTATGTGCGTTAGGTTTTGCTAAGGTAGGTTAGAAAAAATACAAGCAAAAATATAAAAATATTTATTCTACAATTCGCCTAGGCATTTTGAAAACGACCACGGGTTTTATAAAAATCGGATTTTACAATTATCCTAGAAAGCGGTCTTTTTGTGTTGAACCTAGCTATTGCGAGGCACTAGCCGAGGCCAGGCAAGCGGGGTAAAACACAAAAAGGGCGTTCTACTCCGAATGACACATACTATTTTTACTTCCTTGTACATAGTAAAGGAAGTATTGTAATCGCGAAAAATTTCGGTTTTCAGATTTCAACGGAAATATCCATTTTAACCATCCCTGAATCCATTTTGACTAATATCGTCGTGACGTCTGTACGTACGTATCTCACATAACTCAAAAACGGTAAGCCGTAGAAAGTTGAAATTTTGTATTTAGGACTGCTATAACATCTAGTTGTGCACCTCCCTTTTTGGTCATTACATAATTTCCAGAAATGGTACTTTATTTGAAGCCTATAATAGATTTTAATGAAAAACTATTTTAAAATATAATCCAAAACTTTTCAATGGTATATAAGACTTTTATGTCAATTGGAATAACATAGTAGATTTTGGTTAAAACAGGCTAACCGGAAGTGATATATTACCTGAAGTTGCTAACAGTTTTTCTTGAATAAAATGGTTTCATTTTGTTTTTAGAAATAAATGAGTCAAATAAGAGTTAGAGAATTAAATCCTGCGTCTAGCACATCAAGTATTATTAAATTAGCCCTTTGTATAAGCGAGATATGTAAATTTGAAACTTACTTTTTGGTTTTTATAATGAAGCTTGCTATGGAGTAGGACAAAAAATAACAAAAAAATAAAAAAATATATATTAACGTCAAATTACGTCAAATACGTGCAATTTTATAATTGGGTCTATACTTCATATTGGTCTTGCGTACAAGGAAGTCGTGTGGTGTCCACATCAGATTTTTTTATTACAGATCTAGACTTAGTTTTGACCATTATACGGCCGGTAATGTGATAAATAAATATACCTGCTCTTTGCATTTCACAAAAAATTATTACAATATTATTTTCCAAGTACAAGTGAGGAAATCGCATTATTGCAAAAACTTGGACGAAATTTCTAATCGTACGTTTTGCAACGGTCCTTTCCCATGTGTATTACATACTATTTTTTGAAGATTATGAAAATTACATTTTTTTCCAATTGACACTGCCTATTACATAGCAACCGTTATACAAATGCATAGCAACCGTTTAACAAATGCATAGCAACCGTTCAACAAACGCATAGCAACATAATTTGATTATCGATAATTTTCAAAATGGGTATTAAAAATAATCACTAAATTAATATTAATTTTCAATCGGCAAAAAAATAATGTGTTCAACACGGCAATAAACACAGATTTACATTCGACAGCATTCATTGCTTCGACTTCGCCTCGGCTATAAATCTGGTATTTTAGTGCCTATATTCCGTTAATAATTTAAAAATTATTTTATAAAAACCATAGGTGTTGTATTTGCACTTGTGAGGGAAGTGGTTACTATGACAACTAAATTAAGAGACGAAAATGTCATTTACGCAAGTGATTTTGAAAAAAATTTATAGTTTCATTGATTTTACTATTATTTGTCCATTGTCCTTTTAATTCGAAGTCAGAATAGTCGGAATTTGTGTTGCATCCGTGCGCTGCATGTACTAATTCATTCCGAATTTATGACATGTTCATATTGTTCATCTTGCCCTTCAACTATGTTTCTTGAAGGATTTGTCTGTTAAAATCAAAAACGGTGCTTAGTTTCATTGTTAACATTTTTTTTGTATCTGAAAGTACTCAATCAATCAATATGTAAACAAATTTGACAGGTCCTACTAGATGCCACGTCTTACAGCACCTCCAACGCATTTTACGTGTTCTATTTTTATGAGGACTAATAT
Source organism: Harpalus rubripes (assembly GCA_963082715.1). Classification (NCBI taxonomy): domain Eukaryota; kingdom Metazoa; phylum Arthropoda; class Insecta; order Coleoptera; family Carabidae; genus Harpalus; species Harpalus rubripes. The sequence goes on from OY720459.1 coordinate 44,423,587, forward strand.
CAATAACTTAATTTTATTTGTAAATAACATTATCGCTTTTATGTCACTTGGAAGTTCTGTTTTTTTTTAGTATTACCAGTAATTAATCTACACTTACGCTCCTGTATTTTTCTAATACCCATGCATCATTTGTCCTACAATGTGTAAGAGAATTATAGGATTTGTTCGATGAAATTGACGATGTTATAATCTCATCAAATAAATCTTATAAGATTGAAGAATTTTGTTCCAGAATGTTGCGCTCGTAAAACACGTCATATCTACGTGACACATTTTTGTTATATTTGTCAATATATGTAATATGTATAAGTTTTACACATGATGCACATCAATTTATCGCAAAATGCATGCCTGAGTGGAGTGCACTTCATGACCAATGGTAAATTTAATATTTCAAGTTGAAATCTGACCAAGTTTATAGTTATTTATGTTATAAGTAAAGCTCGGATTTATATGCATGAAAAATAGGAGGAATATGCGCATATATATTTTATTGGAAAATATGCGGCAAGGTGTCCAACATATGCAGAAAGATGTGCAAAATATGATCAAAATAATATTTGAAACAATTTTATTCGTTTATAAACACTGTTATATTTACTTAATAAAAGTATTTACATAAACCTACAATTTATTACTACGAAATAAATTTTTGTTTACACTGATAATTAAATATTTTTTTAAGTTCGTATTCGTTAAATAACTTACAGACTTCCCATAACACTAACGTCATCTGAAAAGAGTTCCTTTGGAAGTCATTATTTTAAAAATGTTACTGAAAATTTAAATGAACGTGACGTACATTTTTCACTCCCTCCCTTTCTAGGCTAGGTACGAGGTAATCAAATTTGAGGAAATAACCAGCGACAAAATTGTTAACGTATCCAGTCTCCGGTTTGTATGTACTGAATTTACATGCAGTTTTAAACCGTTTTCAGAACGTTCTTAGTTTTGTAAACCCCATGTATACAGTTTCAAAACGGTTTTGATTTATCTCAAACCAAAACTAAAATTCATAGGTTTGACTTGAAAACTAGCTTGAAAACTACTCATGTAAACACTTAAAATTCAGTTACGATAATGCACATGCGTACAGAGCATAACGTTGCTGTAGCTTTGTGTTACTAGCCTACAAATAAACTGACAGTTGTGTAGTTTTAGTGCGTAGAGGTATGAAGTATAAAAAAATAATTGGAATAATGGCAAAACGAAGTATTTGGAGTGATGAGAATCTGTCACTTACATCAGCTAAATGCGCATTCGCCGATACTGATTTCAAATAATTTTTTAAACATGTTTTGAAAACTGCATGTAAACAGTTTTGCGTAATTTTGACTGAAAACTGAAATCATTTTCAAAACTGCATGTAAACGTAGTAATAGTATGACTAGCGAATGAAAGTTGACGTTTAGATTATTTAATAGATGTGGTTTCTTTTGAAAATATTTCCCTATATTTGATTTGGAAGGAATATATATTATTTCATATTGAGCAAACAAAATAATAATAATAAATAAAATAAAATAAATAATAATCAGAAAATTCAGGTTTGCTGTTTTTGATTTGTTTGTAAACTACTACCTCGTTGGTCTCATTATGGTACTGAGTACTCTAATAGATTCATTATGGTCCAAGGTCTATAATGGATGACACGGTAGCATATAAGCGCTTTCTTTTTTTAAATAATATTATAAATGTTACATTCTCATTGCGTTTTATACAACAATAAAAGTAAGAGAGGGATCTAAGACACCTTCGGTATCACATTTTTAAAGTTTTTTACATAACATTTAGGTTGAGGGCAGAATGGCAGAAAGGTACTATTGCTAATTTGACGGTAGGTAAAAAAAATAGGTAAATAAACATGCATCTTTCTAAATAATTACCCAGTATTCTCCTACAAGTATCAAAATTATAGAGCAACTAATACCAGAGTTTAGTTTTCATATAAATGTGTTTGATGACATACACCTTCAAAGGGTTGTAATACTGTAACGAAAAGTTTCCGGACATACCTTTATCTAACATTTTTATTTAAAATGACTCCTCCAATATATGGATTAATTTTGGCACACTCGTAACTGCATAATTTTTGTACACTTTCAAAAATCAAAAATTATTTCAAACACCATCTTTTCACGACAGCAAAGTATTAGGATAACAGCATACATAAGAGTACTTAATTTTATATTTGTTTCACTGCTTGACTTCAGTGTAGTGCTGGTAACTGCTAATGTTGCTAAAAGTAGGTTTCACTGAATACAGAAAAAGTAGAGTACATACTATAAAGAATACTGACATAAAGAGCATCAGTATTACGTATTCAGTGTCAGTAAGGTATATTTCTAGTCATGATGAATAAATGGTAAATTAATCAAACTTCTTTATTATAAAAACAGGATATGGAGAAGTATTGTAAAATTAAAAACTTTAGCCAACATAAAAATATGATACAAACAATACGATACTGCTTATAGAAAAAATATCTTTCCCTTAATACTGTTAATATTAGTTTAATTGTACCTTTTATATACTCTGTTTAATTATAGTTGTTAATTGCTTCTTTGTATCCAGGAGAAGCTGTAATTACAATAACAGAAAACTTACAAAAGGAGATAAAAAAAAGTTTGGTCTAGACCTTAACTTATCTAACATAATTAAAAATTAATTAGTAAAACTGCATGGAACATTGTAATAATTAATTTTGCAATATAATACAGAACAAATTGAATTTGGTAACATTTCTGTATACCTATAAGACAAAAATATGTAAGTATTTTACATAACTATAGGGGAGTATCACAATTTTTGAATTTTTTTAAAAAAATGCAATTACGAGTGTGCCAAAATTAATCCATATATTGGAGGAGTCATTTTAAATAAAAAATGTTAGATAAAGGTATGTCCGGAAACTTTTCGTTACAGAATTATAACCCTTTGAAGGTGTATGTCATCAAACATATTTATATGAAAACTAAACTCTGGTATTAGTTGCTCTATACTTTTGATACTTGTAGGAGAATACTGGGTAATTATTTAGAAAGATGCATGTTTATTTACCTATTTTTTTTTACCTGCCGTCAAATTAGCAATAGTACCTTTCTGCCATTCTGCCCTCAACCTAAATATTATGTAAAAAAAACTTTAAAATGTGATACCGAAGGTGTCTTAGATCCCTCTGTTATTTTTATTGTTGTATAAAACGCAATGAGAATGTAACATTTATAATATTAGTTAAAAAAGAAAGCGCTTATATGCTGCCATGTCATCCATTATAGATCTTGGACCATAATGAAACTATTAGAGTACTCAGTACCATAATGAGACCAACGAGGTAGTAGTTTACAAACAAATCAAAAACAGCAAACCTGAATTTTCTGATTATTATTTATTTTATTTTATTTATTATTATTACTTTGTTTGCTCAATATGAAATAATATATATTCCTTCCAAATCAAATATAGGGAAATATTTTCAAAAGAAACCAAATCTATTAAATAATCTAAACGTTAACTTTCATTCGCTAGTCATACTATTACTACGTTTACATGCAGTTTTGAAAATGATTTCAGTTTTCAGTCAAAATTATTAAATATTAAACAGAACCCGAAGTATGTACGCGGCCCAAGAAAATGTTTCAATGGCACAGAGACAAAATATAATTGAAGTAAAATATCATATGTCATTCAAAATGTCAGTTTCCTGTATTTAACATTTTATTTTATTGTGAATCATTATACACGTGTATTTCCACGATTCTCTTATTTGATATTTTTGTTTTGCCGTTTTTCCTTCTTCTTACTTCTTATCCTTCTTACTTAACATGCTCTCTCTCTCTCTCTCTCTCTCTCTCTCTCTCTCTCTTGCAATATACAGGCTGATCAAAAATGACTGAAATGTGCCGCTACATATGATTTTGACATTTGCCGCTTATTTAGTATTAGAGAATTACTATTTCCATGGGCGAACATTTCAAATTTTGTTAGCTGTTACAAGAATAATCATATGAACTATCTTCTTTATGTTCACCCGAACGAAAATGTACTTCCACGCTCTTCATTAAAATCCATAAGGAAAAGAAATTACTTAAAGATTTTTAACGAAGGTATGCGAAACAAATATCAAATAAATCAACATACGGCAATGAAATAAATCAAATATTATGCTCCTATCATATGTCTGTCACCATCTGTCATATGTGGAATATAGTTTTGATAATTTATGGAAAATTGAAATATGTGAATTTCGTGAATTTCGTGAATAAGTGTTCTTTTTCTCTTTTTTTCTATTAAGTCATTAACTGTATATCTGTAGAAATGTTTTTATATAATTTTTAACAAAATTCTTTGTATGTATACGCGGAACTGTGTTTGGTCTTTGACTGTATTGTTCCCACAAAATTAAATAAATAAATAAAAGAAATAATTTTGATAATAGGTGTGTTCAATGAAGTAAGCAAATCTAACAAATGCTAGGTAAGCAAACGAGACTTGTTGCTTAGTTCGCTGAACGATTTACTAGCTATAGGATGAACTGTCATCCACAACTGTCATCGACAAATGTATATCGATGTCAAATATAACATTCTGTAATTGTGTATCTGTCGTATCTCTTTTCTTGGTCTGCGAACATATGGAAAATGAATTTATATGTCTATTTTCAGATAGTGGGATTAATTTGGAAGAAGCTATATTGACTATAACAAAATATTTCAAATTTAATAATGTTATAAATATCCATCACAAAACTCTCAAAGCCTTTCTTACATGTGGTTGATAGACACATGCTTTATAAAGAAATAGAATCAGTTCAAGTTACCTTCATGTATGTAAAATTTGTATTTCCCGCCATTATATTTGACACTTAGCAAGACAAGCGAGAAAATTGTGGCTTAGATTGCTTCCGAGCAAATCAAGCAAATGCTGGGCAAGGAAAGTCATTAAACAAATTTTATTTCCGGTTGCTTGTTTTGCTGGGCTTATTGAACGTACCTATTATTTTGGAACAAAAGTTGTCACGTGACCTTCAGCCTTTTTTGATCACTCTGTAAAACCAGGGCCGGATACATCATATCCGGATTTTTATGTGGCGACATTTTTGAACATGTGGTACTTTTAATTTCGATTTTTAATTACAAGATAATATAAATTTGACTTTTATAATTGCTATTAGGGTACTTTCATGATATTATTTTGTATACATTATCAAAACATTTAAATTTCACTTAGTGATACTCTCCTATTATAAGTACATATAGGTACTCTAAGAAAATTGTATTTAAATACAGGGTATAATCATACTTCGGGAAAAAATGAAATGGCATATAGTACTGATCAAAATGAGTAAAATAGGCTTAATCAACATGGGTCCGATCTTCAACTGTTTCCGAGAAAGAGGTCATTTACTATTAGAATTGAAGAAAATTGACAAAGATAGTGATTGAACAAAATTTTGTCTATGTCAGTAAATAGACTATAAAAAAACAATGAAATTTTATGTGAAACATTTTTCTCAATTTCTGGTAGTAACGAAGTTATTTGAAAATCAAATATTGGCCAAGATTGCCACAACATTTAACTTCGTATAATTATTCGATTTTTTTAAAAAACAAAAGCACATCTATGTTGACCTCTGAAAGGTAAACAAAAAGTCTTATTTAATCGAAGTCTTAACTCTTATAGTTTTCGAGATAGCAGAGGTAAACCCCGTAAAAACTCATTTTCCATTTCCTTATATCTCGGGAACTATTGAAGATCGGACCCATGTTGATTAAGCCATTTTTACTCATTTTGGTCAGTACTATATGCCCTTTAATTTTTTCTTGAATTATGATTACACCCTATATAAAAACACTAATAAAATAATTCATATTGAATAGATACAATTACAATGGAAAGTATTTAAATCAGTATTTAAGTACATTATATTTAAATTTTAAAATTTGGTCGAAACTAGTGATGCACGCGAGGCGAGACGAGACGAGAAATATAAAATATCGATCTCGTCTCGTTTTCGGATCTGGAATCTCGATCTCGTTCTTGCACATTTTTTTGGATCTCGTCTCGTTCTCGCGCGAGTCTCGCGAGAGTCTCGCTGTAAAAATAAGCGCTTGCGCACTACGTATTTGCCTCGGTATTTATGTATCAGTTGAACTACAAAAGACAAGTTCGCACCAATCGTTCCGTCTTCCGTGTATTTACAGTCGTATAAGAAAGAGACGAAACACTAAATTCTAGTCACCAAATTATTTCTATACGAACATTTGTTAATACATTCTGTCCTCAGTAAAACTAATTAAACATTAAAATTTTATTTTTTGTAACTAAAAGTTTCTACACTTTGTTATTAACTATATGCCACTATTTAAGTATATAAGATTTACTTATAAAAAGCGCTTCACTGGGAACCCGCTGGCAACCAATCACACCGCTTCACTCCGTGTTGGCTCTTATCGACGCTTAATATAAGATCCTTTACTTTTCAGAGACGACAAGAATTTTATTAACCGTAGTTTTAACTGGGATGAATTAAGGGCTGAAATGTTGGAGAAAAACTTGTTCTATTAGATGCAAAACCGATTTAGTCTTTATTTTACATTTCCTCGATCTGCGATCGATATTATGGACTCAAAAAATATAGTCAATTCATATAATTTTCACATTCCCGTGTTCTATGCATGAATTACCGTTGACTCCACTCCATGTATGGTGCATTTTTCATTGAATTTATAAATCAAACCTATAAAGTTACAACTACATTTTATTTCTCGCTTCTCGCAGTTGTTATATCGATCTCGCCTCGAATTTTAAATTGCAATCTCGCTTTCGTTCTCGTCTCGCATAATGCAATGAGACGAGACGAGATGCGAGAGTACTCTCGCCTCGTCGTGCATCACTAGTCGAAACTAGTTTTGAACTCCTGAAAATTCCTAAACCCCCAAGAACAGCCACAACGCGTTTTGGATTTATCTAAACTTACAAACATTGATATTTATTTATTATTTTTTGAAAACTGTAACATTAACTATTACTAGTATTGTACAATTCTTATACAGTAATATCCATTGTGGTAAAATTCACATTTTCATTCAACAAAAAAAAAAAAAAAATAGTTTTCTAAAAGTGATATCAAAAGGCCCTGAGTGACCCCAGGTCACTAGTTGTGTTAAATTTCAAACACGCCACCGCAGTTAAGGGTTAAATTTATTTCTACGAAACATTTTGACACCAACTTTTTGTATTTTAGCATCCATCAGCAGCTTTCTGTGGCAACTGGCGACTCCGAAAGTCCGATGTTTAATCCTCGCTGAGAATGTGAAAACATGGAGCCGTTACCGTTACCCGGAATTTATCTCTCTTCCGGGAATGTAGCCGGTGTAAACTTACAACGGAGCAGGCACACAAATCATACCCATGGACAGACAAGCAACGAGTTACTGTTTAATGAAATAAAAATGCAAAGCGCGTGGAATCTAGCCTTTTTAGGATAATAAATGCAAAAACGCTGACGGTATGATATTATTTTTGATAATTAGTAATTTTGGTAACATATGGGTTGATATTGTACTTAACATAATTTAAATTTTTATGCCCGAATTTATAGACCATTAAATGGAGTCATAATTTAATTATGTAAAATTTATTATGCCATCATTTTCATATAATGTCTTGCCCCTAACAGTGAGTAAAATGTGGGTTGTAATATTTTAATTTATACTTTCTAAACAGCTAATTATGCGGGTGGATGGAAAGTTCGTGGCATAATTGTAATGTATTGTTTTTGCAATACCTTACTACAGTACGTAAGTTACCCATTAATAATAGTATTGTCACGTTTTTATTTATTTGGGTGAAGTATAATATAAGACAAGTATTATTAATTAAATTTAAGTGTTTATTAAACTACTCGTATAATGAAAGTTACTATTATCATTACCGAATTCTGTATACGAGTACAAAGCAGATTGGCACATCCAGCAATGGGTAATATGCCGTGATGATATTTATTTATACTATTAATATTAAACAATGATTAAAAACTAATTAAGACTAAAACTATAATTAACTAGATAATACTAACACTATTTATTTAACCAATTAACACTACTATTTATTTCCACGATATTAAAAATTATTTATTTCACTATGTGTTCCAATCTTGACTGCCGGTCTGTTGCAGACTCTTGTAGATTGTTTACGCGATATTTATATTACTATATTTATATCTTTATACACTTATATCATGTTCAACTGTCCGCCTACCGACCTCCACAGCGTTTATATACTCAACTGACTCAACACCGTCTGTATATTCATCTGCTCGGACAGAGCTCACACCTTTCACCTACCTCACTGTCTGTCTATTTATGTAACTCTCTCTCTCTCTTCCACAGCCTCAGTATCACCGACTTTCCGTATGCCACAATTCTTCAACACCAATGCCGAGTATCCACTCCAACTCGCTGTTAATGTCCTTGTATACCTAGCTTCCCAATACTCTTCAACACTACCGAGTATTCTCTTTAACAGCTATCCCAATATACCAGTAACTTCCCGAGTACCTACTCGACACCAACTGCATATGCTCACTACGATACTGCTGTGCTTCTCACTAACACTTTACTCTCTAACACTCCATGTAACTAACTGCACTAATGTAAGTGTCTGTCCGTCTTCACTAATGGTACTGAACTATGTAAGTCAACCCCCGATAACATAACTAATGTTGTGCGATCGGGGACTCAACTAACTCTCGAGCATAGCTACGTCCCTTTTATACAGCTGCAACTATCTTCTAGAAAAGCCCTAGAATGTTCGACCGCATAATAACAATAAACACAAATGGTTAAGGCGACCGGATGTAATTAAATAGGTCGCAACTCGTCTGTTTATCCCGCCCGGCTGGTAGCGCGATTGCGTCATCGCTATAAATAGACACTCGCTTATTGCTGCGACGGCGGTGGCAACAGCGGCTGCGACGGCGGGCGTTCCACGTTACAGTATATACAGTGTACGTTTTTCGAGGCGCACTATTGGGATCTCGGAAACTATAAGAGATACGAAGTCGGTTAAATTGGGGCAAGTAGTAGTAGTAGGCCATTTTAAAGATGTATATGTTTTCCCGAAAAAATCCTAGGTCACTAGATAAATGCAAAAATTCAAATTTTGCTGATTTCTATTTTAATAAATAACTTTTAAATATGAAATAATATGGAATTTTGATTTGTACTTCTTTAGGACACTTTTTTATTTTCTTTCGAACGACTATGCTCAATTTTTTATATCACTGTTAGATTTCGAAGTATGGGGTCAAAGTTACGATTTTTAATGGGCGCCATATTGGAAAGTTACACCATTGAAAGGAGATTGTTTTTAGCTTTCCAACGATGTATAAAATTATTGATGTTCATTTGTTTCAAACAGCAAAAATACTACAATTATTAATTTTATAGGGTAAAAACAATTATTGTAAGTGGAACTTTTATTGCAGAATAATTGGTTTCCATGGTTACTTCAGATGCATCAAGGCAATAATATTTACTTACCGTCCATGGTGGATGGTAATTAAATACTTACCGTTCACGCTGTTAATTTTGAAACCTATTTTACATTTTGTTCTATTTGTTCAGGTATTGCAAAAATAGTTTACTAACCTCGAACTGTAAGTCAATTTTTAGGTCGCGATTGTTTAGTAAATCTCGACCGTACGGGTTTCGATTACCCAAGCTATGTTCTCGACTTAAAAACTGTCACTTATAGTTCATGGTACATATGGTATGTAATAATCTGACACTGGTTGTTATGGAGATAATGTGCAACAACGTCGTTATGAAAATTAGACAAATCTTATTTATATTAACTTTTATCATTAAAATAATAAGTTTATATAAATTAATTCTTCGATATTTACGTCGACGGTCGATATTTTCTTGACGCACGACGATCAGTACTATATTACAATACCTAACCATAAATAAACACCATATCTGCATATTCAGTTATTCACCAGCATTATAATTTTCCATTTTTTTTAATTAACATAAAAAAATTGATCATTATGGAAAAAGGTAAATGACAATTGAACAGATTTTGTTTGTTTCCGTAAATTACGTTTGTCAAGTTTTAAGTAGAGTTCCGTTTTGTGTAATTTTGGAGTGTATGTAACATTTTATACCTAAAAATGAAATAAATGTTAATAGGTAAAAACAGGAAAACATTTATGACCGCCATATGAAATGCCTCTGGTTGAAATACAGAAACAAAAGCAAGTATAGGTAAATAAACATGCATCTCGTTGCCGCGGGCCTGGTCGCGAATATGGGGAACCGGGTTCGATCCCGACCGAAATTAAAATTTTAAATGGCACAAAATTGACCCCTGTGCTGTATTCTCCACACCAGCAATGAGTGCCCGTGAGGTGACGCCCGCACGGTACAAATATGTCATCATCATTAACGATATCTGCGTACAGAGCAGATTGGCACACCCGGCAATGGGTAATATGCCGTGATGATATATTTATTTTATTTATTTATTTATCTTTTTAAATAATTACATAGTATTCTCATACAAGTATCAAAATTATAGAGCAACTAATACCAGAGTTTAGTTTTCATACGTATACCTTCAAAGGGTTGTAATTCTCTCACGAAAGGTTTCCGGACATACCTCCATATAACATTTTTTACTCACAATGACTCCTCCACTATATGGTTTAATTTTGGCACACTCAATATTCACTTTTGTACACTTTCAAAAATAATTTCAAACACCATCTTTTCACGACAGCAATGTATTAGGATAACAGCATTCGAAAGAGTACTTAATTTTAAATTTGTTTCACTGCCTTACATCAACGTACTGTTGGTAGCTGCTAATGTTGATAAAAGTGGGTTTCACTGAATACACAATACTATAAAGAATAGTGACCAAAAGAACAATAGTATTACGTATTCAGTGTCAGTAATGTATATATCTAGTCATGAGATATAATGGTAAATTAATCAAACTTCTTTATTATAAAAATCTGATGTGGCCAACACAACACCTCCCGCCATTTCATTTTTGTTAATTTAAATATAGATACTTACATATTCAGTTATGCTGGAAACTGTATTAAGTTCCATTCCGTATAACTGTGGTTCTATTTCCTATTTTCTTTTTAAAACGTTACTATTATTAATTTGAAATGATTAGTTCTTTGAAAGTGCCATTTACCTGTCAGTTACATACATTTGAGATACGTACGGTGTAACTAAGGAGTTGTGTTTGAAGCATAGGCTCCGGGATTTAAATTATAGATAATTTTATAAATTTATCCATAAAATTTAATAATCTTTAATTTTTATAATAACACAAATCTCGAAAAAAAAACATTTAAGTGTATTTTGCTTAGAAAAACATTTTGAGCTTCAAGTAAAGTACCATTTCCGGTAATCCGATTTACACCAAAATCTAATGGCTTCTTCTCATATTAGAATAAGGGAGAAATACAAGATTTCAAAATTTGCTGAATGATAGTATTTGAGTTAGAGTGGAGGATCCACACTCACACACACACACACACACACACACACACACACGCGCGCGCGCGCGCGCGCGCGCATGCATCGTGAAAATGTTAAAATTGGATTCTAGGGACTTTAAAACGTAGTCATTTACCAAAATCTCGATATATGCGATTTTTAGCACGATCCCTATACCTCCCTTACCAAGGGTAGCGGGAGGTAAAAATAGGATATGGAGAAGTATTGCAAAATTAAAAACTTTAGCCAACATAAAAACTTTATTATACAAACAATGCGAAACTGCTTGTAGAAAATTTCTTGCCCTTAATACTGTTAATATTAGCGATACTCGGTGCCACACTTAATTGTAACTTTTATTTTAATTATTATGGCATGCAATACTCTGTTTAATTATAGTTGTTAATTGCTCCTTTGTGTCCAGGGGAAACTGGAATCACAATAACGGAAAACTCAAATATCGAAGCAGGTAAAAAAGTTTAGTCTAAACCTGAAGTTATCCAACGTAATTTAAAATTAATTAGTAAAACTGCATGCAACATTTTAATAATTTTTTGATGTTGCAACTTAATAATAATAATAGGGGGGTATAACATTTTTTGAAAATTTTATATATGTACTTATTTACATGAAAAAATAGGAGATACGATACGTATTTTAATCTCTGCAATATTGTTGGTAAAAACCAGAGTTGCTCAGAGTGAAGTCCGAGAAATCGATGTAAATGTCATCCAAAACCTAATGCTAGGGGTCCGTAGAAAGTTGCGCCTTGTGAAAGAAAACGCTCATCTTTATTTAATTTAAGTTAACCGAAGTGGATTGGTGGTAGTGTGTCAGCGGTTCTGGGTTCGAATCCCGGGGAAGGTATCGTGTCCTTTCATCATATAATCTTCATTAACGCAATGTAAACGTTAGAAAATATATACAATAAAGAACTATTATTATTATTATTATTATTATTATTACTATTATTATTATTATTATTATTATTATTATTATTATTATTATTATATTATTATTATTATTATTATTATTATTATTATTATTATTATTTTAGTATTATTTTTATTATTATTAAATATTATTGTTATAATTATTATTATTATTAATAATAATAATTTGGGGAACCGGGTACGATTAGGACCGACACCAAATATTTCGAATTTAAAATAGCACAAAATTGACCCCTGTGGTGCACTCTCCACGCCAGCAACGAGTGCCCGTGAGGTGACTCCTGGTAAACTCCCACACGGTACAAATATGTCATCATCATTACCGAAATATGTACCAGACAGATTGTCATACCCAGCAATGGGTAATATGTCATGATGATATATTTATTTATTTTGTTGCTTATGACGGCTGAAGTGAGCAGTTAATTTAAGGCCCGGTTGCAGAAACGTTCATCAACACTTTGTTTAATTAACGGATTATCAAAATGCGATTTTTTGACAGCAATAATTTAAATGTTATAAGGAAAGTGATTCCAATTTGTTCATTTTGATGGTCCGTTGATTAAACAAAGTGTTGATGAATGTTTCTGCAACCGGACCGGACATGAGTATTACAAAACTTTGAAGTAAATGCATTGTTTATTACAAAAAGGAATTGTTGAAATTTGTACCAAGACTTAGAAGATACGGTATTTTTTTTACATTGCTCTAAAGGTAAAAAAATTAGAATGTTGTCGAAGCAACAAAAAAATTAAATATTAATTTAATTTTAATAATTAATAAAATATACAATTTTCATAAATTAATGATGATGACATATTTGTACCGTGTGGGCGTTTACCAGGCGTCACCTCACGGGCTCTCAATGCTGGCGTGGAGAGTACACCACAGGGGCTAATTTTGTGCCATTTAAAATTTGAAATATTTGGCGTCGGTTCCCCAGATTCGCGACCATGTACTCAGGCACGCGGCCACGAAACCCCATTACCGAATTCTGTGTACAAAGCAGATTGGCTCACTCAGCAATGGATACTATGCCGTGATGTTATATTTATTTATTTATAAATTAATGATTTCGTTATTCATAATTGTAATAATTATTATGGTATAGAAGTAATAATAAATATTATTTTAATTATAAACTTACTTGAGAGGTCGACAACATCTTGAACTAAACAAGCGTTTCATATTTATTCAGTTACAGTAAGTACGAATATGTAGAGGCACTATGTTAAATTAACCATTAAAACACACTATATACGAAAATAATTATATAAGTATCCAGACAATAAACAAACGTTAGGCACAATCGCACAATACTTGTTAACTGATTTTCAGAAAACAAATGAATTACTACGCGTGTGATCGTTGACAAGCATGGCCAACTATAATTCAATACTTACAAGAAATTACTTGCGTTCTTAGAAAATTGTATGGTGATTCAATTCTTCCATATGAAAAATTCAATTACTAGGGAAAACATGACATTTATACATTACTTAAAAGAATTAAAAATATAAATTGCCATATCTTTTTCCAAGATTTAAGGAATTGCAATTCTGCCCATTCTGAAATGAATGAATGTTTTTCACCAATTGGCATTAAAAGTATGATTTTAATGACAGGTGCTAGGTAATAAAATTTCACGTTAACTATCGCCGTGTGCATTGACTTTAAAAATGAAAAAATAGAACACCGTGCAGTGCTAAAATAGTGGTTCTCAAACGGTAGAACAAAATTATATTTTTTTAAAATCCTATATAATTTTTTAGCTCCTTAAATATTATTTTCTAATATCAACGATATAAATATAGCATAGGGTTGCATAACAATTATTTCGAGAAAAATAGTATTAAAAACTAAAAATAATGTAATAAAAAATGGGTTTACTACTAGCGTAACTAGGCAACAGACGTGTATTGCATAGCAATGTAATATTATAACATTATTTTTAATACCATTTTTCTCGAAATAATTGTTATACAACCCTATACCATATTCATATCATTGAAATCAGAAAAAAATTCTCTATCTAATGGGCTAAAAAAATATGTATATAGGATACTATTTAAAAAAATATAATTTTGTTCTGCCGTTTGAGAACCACTGGTCGAATTTTCGGTTTGTTCTTATTAATAAATTAGCCCTTTATTCTTGATTATTTCTTGTATATAACATTTTTTTCTAAAGTCATTAGTTCGCCCAATAAAGCGCTGGTTGTTTTAAAGGAAACACCCTGTATAAGATATTTAATTTCTTTATAATTTTTTAACTCTATGTCTATTTAATATGAAATATAAAATGTATTCAAATCGTATAGAGAATAAATAATTCTTTAATATTTATAATAACTTAAATGTGAAAAAATGATATATAACATCGTTTTTTCAAGAATAACTGTTAAAATCTTCAAATGAGCGTACTTCCTATTGACCAATTATAACCAAAATCTAATCAGCTCTTCACATGGATATAACGAAGAGGAATACGAAAGAATAATAATTTTTGGAATTGTAGTATTAGAGTTATCGCATTAGAAAATTTTGTCACACACAGACACACACACACACACACACACACACACACACACACACACACACACACACACACACACATACACACACAGATATCATCGTAAAAATAGTAAAATCGTATTCTAGGGACCCTAAAACGTGCTTATTCATCAAAAACTCACCATCAGATTTTTTGATCAAACACAATACCTTCCTTACCTAAAGGTGACGGAAGGTAAAAAGTCAATGCACACATTAATTCAAAAAGTTACAATTAAATCACAAATTCGCAGATTAACGCAAACTTTGCAGAAACTCTAATGATAGTTTACATAGCCCCAACAAAATAGTTATTTACATACCAAGTGCGTGAACACTTGGTTCCCGGATGAGTGTTTTGCGGCTCGAGCTACCTATTCTTTTACATATTTAGTTACATTGGGCGCTATTCACAGCTCGATACTAAAGTTGTATACTAGGCTGTTTTAGTTAAAATATGTATTAGCGCTAAAACAAAATTTAATACACTGCCTATTCAGAGCTCTATACTAGCATGTTTTAGTAAGTTCAAGTGACTAGCGGAAATCATAGTTGACAACATCGCAAATATCTCTAGTAGTCATAGTTACATTACATTTCGTCAAATACCAAATATACTCTGACATTTCAATAAAATTTAAAAAAAGTTTAATTATAAAATTTATCATACGAATAAATTGTAAAAGAATCAATATAAATTTGATTCAGATGCTGCAATGGCAAAAACGGCAAGTATTATTTAATTAATTTATGTTTGTGTACTTTAAATTTTAATCCGATTATTTTACCTATGTACAGGGAGAATTAATTTTGGAAGTATAGAACGAAATTGAAGTAAAGAGAGTAGAAAAAGAAGCTGTATTTGTTTTAAATCCACTCACTGGATAAATATTTAATCTATCGCAAATATTATTCACTATTAATATTATTTGTATGCAGTTTATTTGAACCTGAGTGTGATCATTTATCCATGACACCGACAAGACCCTAATTCTGATATTATTACTGAATCGCATCTATGGAAAAAAATAAAAACAAGATATTCAATGACGGATTATGAAGAGGAAATATTTAATATAAGAAAAGACCGACAAATTTTAATGTTTGGCACCAACATAGGATATAATTAAAATATCATCTTTATTCATATATAATTACAATAATTGTTTCATTAGGTACCTGTACCTATCTACTAGTAGATTAGTAACTAAGTATGAAATGTAGGGATTAATATGTTTTTGTATACTAACTTAAAAACCAATAAAAATTGTTAACTTACTGTATTTAAATTAATTAAAATGGCGTTAATTGTAGTGCGAACGAAACACAGTCTATAATATTTCCAGCCTGAATGTCTCGTACTTGCATAACTGCAGGTTCCTCAAAATCACTACACTCCACTACTCTTTTTGGACAGTCTGTAATTTCTGTGAATTCGGTAAACGGGTCCGTATTTTGTCGATACACTTCCATCCGCCTATTTTGTAAATCCATGTTAAACACGGTACTACCTTGATTTATATTTGTGTACTAAACACGAAACTTAGTAACGCTTAGTATTGCCTAGTAAAAAGCTGTGAATAGATTTCTTAGTAATTCCTAATACAGTTTTCTTAGTAACGCTTAGTATACAGCTGTGAATAGCACCCATTATGTTTATAAATTATAAATCCAGTTTTAGTATTGAAAAATTATGATGTGTAAACGTATGAAAAATTAACATTTAATATCCAATATTTTTCTACGAGTAATTTCCGCAAGTCGTCAATCTTCAATAGCTGGTTTCGTCATAAATTAAAGCAATATAAAACCGAATTAATTCTTCTCAAATGTCTCAAATTTGAATATTCAATTTCTGGAAGCTACGCTTTAAATTAATTTCACAGCCTTGGTCTTAAATTACCTATACCGCTATACCTTAGTTCGTGGGTTGCCAAAAAATATTCCCTTGTCGTTTATTTACAAATAGCAGGCAGGGGGCATGCAAATTTTATTCCATTTAGCTAAAAG
This sequence comes from Harpalus rubripes, assembly GCA_963082715.1. NCBI lineage: Eukaryota > Metazoa > Arthropoda > Insecta > Coleoptera > Carabidae > Harpalus > Harpalus rubripes. The sequence continues at coordinate 44,440,627 of OY720459.1, forward strand.
GACAAACAAAACTCGCGGAATGTGATTTGTTTACAGTTTACCTTTGTGAATTGTGAAATATTTCAGTCGGAAGATAAATTACACTTTCACTGCGAAACACTTGAGGTAAATATTTTGAAATTTTGTCTTAAAATAATATATTGGAAGTATAAAAGTTGTAATAGGATGAATAAATTAATGATTTTAATATTGTTTATAGTTGGAGTTTGTGCTATATTTTAACGTAATCAAAATAAGGTTAAAGGTTAAGTAATGATTAATTTCCTGTAGGTCGTACATTATTTAGCGAATTACAAAATAATTAACATTTATTTTCCAATAGTACATTATCATTATTAAAATATTTAGGGTCAGTTTTTCAATATCTGGATAAACTTTTAACTTACAATCTAATAAACAAAATTGAAACGAAATGATCTGTTAAATGACAGATGTATCATTGGATCATTGCTGTCAACAAAACGATGTAATATTGTTTTCGTACTCATGCATTTAAATGTGTTGTTTCGCGTCGCTTAAGCATCGTCCGAAACGTCAATTTCCCAGGTATTCACCACATAAGCGACCGGGATATTTTGGAAAAAAACTCTCCTATTTCTAAAGCATTTCTTAAAGAAATATATTTATAATAAAAAAGTATAGTTTGTCAAACATTCTTTCGCTTAATAATAATAAAAGAAAATGGTGGAATATTGAATGAAATTTAATTTTAAAATAATGACGTTAGTGCATTTGGTTTACAATATTAGCAACAATTTCTCCTTGGCGGGAGTCGGCAAGACATAGCACTCGGGAAGTCGGTAAAACATAACCAACAAACGTAATGTAAATTGTAACAAAACAAAAAGAAAATTAACAAGTTTATAAGTTTAAATTTGCTTTATACTACAAGTGAAATATTTGGTAAGTAATAAATCGTTATTTAGATACCCTCATTAACACTACATTATATATAATAAAACATTAAAATAATTGGAATTTAAATTTGACACATCACTCTGAAATTAGTTACAAAGCAGTGTTGTGTAATAAAGTTTTAATAAATAAAATTATTTGTACACAAATGACTAATTATTAGTTTTATACTATTCGTACGAAAAATATTGTACAAACCACGTTCGTAAACTCGCACCGCCAAACACTCATCCGGGAATCAAGTGTTCACGCACTTGGTATGTAAATAACTATTGCGTAACTGGAAGTTAAAATTTTAACTGGAGATTACTGGTTAACTATAATTAGATTAATTAAACGATTAAAAAAATTGTAAATATAAAATTATAATTATCCGCAGTTACTTTCACATTAAAATTAGGATAGTGTAACGTGAGAGTACCTACGACACTTGGTCTGCGAGCCCCCTGCCAGCGCGTGTGGGCCGGCGCCTATGATAGGAGCGTTTCTAGAAAAATAAGAGGAGCTTAGATAGGCGATCGATAACACAGATGCGTCGCGCGGAGGCAGGCGATGTTAAGCCGTGGGAATGAGGTAGCTCGTGGCTCGGCTCGGGCTTCCCGTCAGTTGTCGGTAAATTTGACACGAGTCAAAGAGAAACGCGCCGCTCCTCTAGGCTCGGCTCGCGCAACCTTTCCAACGTTCCAGTCAGGCCCGGATTAACATTTCTTTACGCCCTAGGCCAAAATTCATGACTACACTCCCCCCTCTCTCTCAATATATACGGAGTTTTAATAATGCTTGATTTCATTAAATTCTTGTTCTATATCGGTACCTTTGTGAGTCTATAAAATATGTTTAGAAGATCTATAAACGTACTGTTTTTGGAGTTTTTCGTTTTCTAGAGGTGGTATGACTTACTGCTTTTAAAACTGATACATAAATGGTATATCAACATCAAATTGCTGACAGTCAACAAAGAATTTTCATCCCTGAAGTTCAATTTGTGAGATGGAAGTGCTACCAACGTAACTGATTTTACAAGTCGCATTTATTAAACATCTAATAGAATTATAAAAATACCCCCATAGAAAAAATTATATAAAAACAAGTTTTATAAAAACTGTGATCGCACTCGTCCTTTATAAAACTCGCCGCAAAGCGGCTCGTTTTCCAAAGTTCGACTCGTGGGATAACAGATTGTCTTATGAAAATTGTTTTCAATATACCTACTATTATCCGTCATCAAAGTTACATTTACCATCTTTTTATAACTAGCTAAAGATTACCACTTTTATTTTGCTTCTCTATCTCTCATATGAAACGCATGTAAACAATAATTTTGGACTTATTAGTATTAGATACAGTTTTTAATTCTGAACAGTTTTACAGTATTACAGTCATAAAAAATTACCATTGTATTTGCTAAGATTCATTCAGCCCGGGTTAGAAGTATTAGAATTATTTAAAATCTTCGACAACTGTCATAGCTCAACAGGATTTACCAATCACTCTACTATACTGAATTTGTATAATTAAAGCAAATGTGAATGTTTACGTCGTCTAGTAGAAGTGGTGCCAAATGTCATGAGCTATGAAATGCGCAGATCAAGAGAGACAGCTTGAGAAAGGTCAGGCAATAGGGGAGGGAGAAAGAGAAGGATAGAGTTTTGTTTTCTGCGCAACAGCTCTTGAGATTTGGCACGGCTATAACTGCAGGCACATCTCTCTTTCCGTTTTCTGATTTATCCTACTACTCGATGTGCGCCCCTCCGTACCTGCGCCCTAGGCCATGGCCTAGGTTGGCCTTATGGGTAATCCGGGCCTGGTTCCAGTATATTCTTGGTTCAAGAACGTCGTTTGCGGCTTAAGTCTTGTTTAGGTGGTGTCTGAGTTTACATTGTGTTAGTTTTGCCTGTTTTTATTTATAAGATATGTACATAATTTTACATTATTATTAATATTATTATTACTATTATTATTGTTATTATTATAAATAAATATAAAATAAATAAATATATCATCACGGCTTATTACCCATTGCTGGGTGTGCCAATCTGCTCTGTACATAGATATCGGTAATGATGAAATATTTGCACCGTGCGGGCGCTTACCAGGCGTCACCGCACGTGCACTCATTACTGGCGTGGAGAGTGCACCACACAGGGGTCAATTTTGTGCCATTTAAAATTCGAAATATTTGGCGTCGGTCGGGATCGAACCCGATTCCCCAGATTCACGACCTGACACTCAGACACGCGGCCACGATTATTATTATTATTATTATTATTATTATTATTATTATTATTATTATTATTATTATTATTATATTTATTATTTTTTAATTTTCCCGATAAATATTCATTTTCAAATGCGTACATATCGACGAGAATGGTTCGGTGTAACTTCTCCGAGCCAGTACAAACTAATCACAAGCCACGAGCCAGACGCCGTTGGAAAGGTCAAGATCGTGCTCGCCCAAGTCTATGAGCGGCGCGAGAGTGGCCGAGCCACGCGTCTTGGGAAGCCGGTTTCAAGAAAACTATTGTGTAAACAAGAGGGGAGATAAGCGTAATTACCGGCGCATTGTTATGACGTTGGAGTTTTCTAGAAAATATTAGGGTTGCTATATAAGCGAAACAGCTCTGTCAAAGGGAGAAAGTTACAAGAATAGACAGTCAGCTAGTTCAATGTGATAGAAATAAATAGCGAAGTCCAGTGAGTCGAAATAAATAGTACGTTGTTAGTTGTTTAATAAATAAATAAATAAATAATCTTAGTGTTAGTGTTTAACAAGTTAATTATAATTTTAGTCTTAAATTAGTATTTAATATTTATATAATCATAGTGATCGTTAATTTTATTATCTTTTAATATTTATTTATTGTATTAATAAACATTTATTTTAATTAATAATAATTCTTTAATTTTTACACTACACCCAAATAAATAAAAATCTGATGTGGCCAGCACATAACCTCTCGCCAGATATTTTACTTGGTTGTACGCATAAAACGAAAAATATTTTTAAATACAAATACATATTCATGTCTCACTACAAAATAATTCTCATATATTTGCAAAATCTATGGGATATTTTAATATAAATTATGTGCAATACATACATTTTCTTTATATTCAATATCCTGAACAGTGACATACAAATATTTTTGACAGTGACATTTATGTGTCAATTACAAACATTTGAATTTCTTGCCTTGAAGTAGTTTGATCTGAGAATTTTTACATCAAATTATTTTATAAGCATTTCTTTATCTCTAAATCTATAGAAGATATAATAATGAATTTATATTTATCGAATAAAGAATTTAATGTTCTTTAATATTTACATAAATTTTCGATAAATAATATTTAGATGATTTTTTTCTTGTAACTACTACTTCCGGTTGTCCAATTGTTACCAAAACTTAATCAACTCTTCCCATTATTGTTAGATTGAGGAATCCGTAGTAAAAATGTCTTCAGTCTTATAGTATTTGAGAAATCGTGAATTCAACATCCACACACACACCTACGGACATCATCGTAAAAATGTTATAATCGGATTCTAGGGACCTTATTCACTAAAATCTGGATATGCGATTTTTAGCATGAATACAATACCTCTCTTAGCGAGAGGTAAAAACGTTAAAATAACATCGAAACGTTCACACCTAATACGGTTACGCTAGTATTATTGAGAATGAGAAACATGCATCAAGTATTTAATATTTTAGAATTCTTTTTCGCCATTTTTTATCGTTTCTATATTATTAAGGCTAGTTAAATTTTATTTCGACATTGATTTGATACAATCCTTGTATTTAAATTAATACACCTAATAATTTAATTCTATTTTTCGAACACACTACTGTACTCTACACTTGATTCGTGTACCCCGTCTCCGATTATAGCCAAATTTATACCGTAAATACCGCGTTATGGAAGTTGGAATTTGGAATCAATAATATTCAAGCTCTTTCATACTATGCTCATGTTCTCTATTCTGGTTTCCTCATTCATATAAATCTAATGATATTGACGTTATAAGTACAGAATTATTAAGTAATAATATTTTAATATCTATATTATTTTAAAACACATTGAAATTAAAATTAAATATTCAACAATTATAATTTGAACCCTTTAGTTTTAGGCAATTATACATGCAAAGCAAACCTTTTCAGTTTAAAATTCAGCAACGAACGATGAAGAAATTAGTGAAGTGAGTATAAAATTTGCATGTCGTTAAAACTGATTAACTGGATATACATAATTTTAGCATTTCAGTTAATCGAAAAATTAGGCAAAATGTCAATGAAAGGTATAATGTTAAATTGCGAGTATTTAAAAATTCACAAATTCTTTGCGTATGTTAATAGTATATTACTAACCGAGGGGGAAAGTGTTTTATCACTGTCGAGGGCGAAGATACCCCGAGACGTAATGAAACTTTTCACCGAGGCTTGTATACTATTTTACTCATAATATGAAATTAAAAATGTGTAGTAGATATTTAAATATTTATATTATAAAGGGTGTTTATTCGTGAAATTATTATCACATATACAGGTGTTGCATTACGGCTTGGCGAGAATTGTTTGCCTTTTTTAAATGGAACACCCTATATATTTTTATATATTTTGAATTCTATCTTATTCACCTATATGCACATATAGAGTATTTTTTAGTTTTAACATATAAATATAATAAAAAAAAAACGCAACTGAATAATAAAATATAGGATGATCTATTTGAAAATGACGAGTTATAGTCATTTGAAACTTAGTAAATTTGATTAGCTTTATTGAACACCCTGTTATATTTTTAAAAAAATATATGAGATCATGGAGCATAATTTTAGTTGTACAGAAAAATAAATCTTAATTTTTACTATTAAAATAACTTTAGTACGCTCAGTAGCGGACTAAGAACAGCTAACACCCGGGGCGGAACGCCCCCCCCTTTTTCTGACGATTAAATATATTTTTATTTGCATAAATTTGAATTCGGCACTCCACCATTTTTTAGATTCATCTGAAAATATAAGTAAAATTAAGACTATTTGTGAAAATCCGATGCTAAATGTTCTTGAAGTATAGGTGCATGCTATTTATAAATTATATTTATAAAAAACAAATTAATATTATTTTATAGTGTATTTAAATTATTAAGATTAATGCAAGAAATTTATATTCTAATAAAATCTGTTTGAGAATTGCAGTACTGGAGTGATAGCCATTCCGCCGCTATTTGAAACTTTACTTACATTGGTAGTATGAACCTCCTCCTATTACGCTATTCATTATACATTTTATAGGCGTCCTTTCAGTCGCCAATCAAAATATATTCATATTCGTGACGAGCCGCGCTGTAACAAAAACCCCTTATATCCGAAGTATTTCATTTATATTAGTTTATTTCTTTATTAATATTCATTATTAAGCATAATATACTTTCGAGTTTTTTACTAATTTCTCTTCATTCGATTGAGATGGAATCTTATTATTGAACAAAAAATTTTGACGTGCCATTTTGATGCTGCAAACTTAATTTAGTATTTACTGCTTTTTCGTATTTTTAAATTGGGCAAACCCACATCTAGTATATAGACACATCATCTGTTCCTGTTCATGGCACCCCTAGCTACCCTGGCACCCGGGGCGGACCGCCACCACCACCCCCTCCTTAATCCGCCGCTGAGTACGCTTGAAAATATCAAACGCACAGACTGCATAATTCGTTCTTTTAATTCCAATCAGGGCCTCGATTTTGTAATTTTAAAATTGTAATTGTAGTTTTTTAAATTATGTCTGATTTTAATTCGGCCAGAATTAGGTTTTCCCCACTACGAATTCTACTGCTCCAGACCAGTATAATTTGAAATCAATCCGGAGAAAGAATTGGGGAAATCTCAATTCTATCAGATTTCAAATTCTACTGGTCTGGAGCAGTAGAATTCGTAGTGTGGAAAACCCAATTCCGACAAAATTTGAAATCAGACAGAATTTAAAGTTACAAAATCGAGGCCCTGCACAGAACACAAATTGATCACGTGACGCTACTTATGCACAGCGCAGCTTAAGAACAGCATTAAATGAGCGAACGAACCTTTAGTAGGATCCCTACACCTCTCTCTCTCTCTCTCTCTCTCTCTTTCTCTCTCTCTCTCTTACCTTCAGTAGCGAGAGGTAAAAAAGTTTTAATGCTGATAAATATATTGAAAAATAAAATGGAGGAAATAAACACAAAAACAATACCTGTCTGATGATTCCAAAGTAAAATGATTGATTGGAAAAAAATTAATAACTACAAACATACGAGTATAATTCCAAAATCACATAACTTCCACCTACGTCGAATGTTTAAATATAGATTTGCCCCTTTATTTCCGTCGTTTCTAAAAATAACTTCCTCGTACCAATATTTCCTATATCGTGAAATAATAACGATTAAAAACATCTGTCGTATTCCTCCTGGATCTGCTATCCTGTTAAATAAACCAACAATTCTCTAACCTCAACCCGGAACCGGAAACTTACAGCAGATCGATCAAGTGGTCGGGTTTGGTCCTCACTCGTGAACAAATGCAATTCACCTGGAAATAAAACTTCAACAAAAGACGCGCGAGGAAATAAAAGAAAGTCATTATATGGCGGGGAGTAGCGTAGCGATTCGCTATTGTTTTATTTCTGTGACACATCGTGGGTGAATCTCACGAGGACTGAAACTGGAGAAACATTATTTTTGAAGTGCTAAATCATATTAGTTTTTGTTTTCCTATACGTCGTGGTATATAGGAAGAGAATGGACTAATGGAAATTGATTATCAATGGCTTTGCTGTCTGTAGACGAGGTTTGAAAAAGGATAAAAGGAAGATAATCTAATATTTTTAAAATAAAACTTAAATTACGAAATATAATTTACTGAAAAACACACAGATTTAAACTTTAGAAATTATTATAGAGTATCCAGCCAGTCAAACAGTTCAAGTCATACACGTCATTGTTTACGAATTTTTGAAATTTTCTATATATTTTTAAATATATTTTATTAACGATATTATATTGGTTTTCCATTATTATTATTATTATTTTATGAGGCATTCCGAAGAGATGCATCAATTAAAAATAAATTAGGAGAAACAATATCAAGAAGCAAGAATTGCAGCTATAAGGGAAAAAATCTGATGTGGACACCACACGACTTCCTTGTACGCAAGACCAATATGAAGTATAGACCAATTATAAAATTGCACGTATTTGACGTAATTTGAAATTAACCTTTATTTTTTGTTATTTTTTGTCCTAATCCATACCAAGCTCCATTACAAAAACCAAAAAATATATAAGTTTTAAATATACATTCTCGCTTATACAAAGGGCTAATTTAATAATACTTGATGTGCAAGACGCAGAATTTAATTCTCTAAAACTACTATTTGAAGCATTTATTTCTAAAATCAAAATGAAACCATTTTATTCAAGAAAAACTGTTAACAACTTCAGATAATATATCACTTCCGGTTAGCCTGTTTTAACTAAAATCTACTATGTTATTCCAATTGACATACAAGTCTTATATACCAAATTTGAAAAGTTTTGGATTATATTTTAAAATAGTTTTTCATTAAAATCTATTATAGGCTTCAAATGAAGTACCATTTCTGGAAACTATGTAATGACCAAAAAGGGAGGTGCACAACTAGATGTCATAGCAGTCCTAAATACAAAATTTCAAATGAGTTATGCGAGATACATACGTCCGTACAGACGTCACGACAAAATTAGTCAAAATGGATTCAGGGATGGTCAAAATGGATATTTCCGTTGAAATCTGAAAACCGAATTTATCGCGATTACAATACTTCCTTTACTTTGTACAAGGAAGTAAAAAGAGAGGAGTTGTAAATAGTGTGTCAATATTTTTTTTAGTTTAATTTCATTTAGTATACCTTGTTCAATTTAAGCCATTCATTCAGAGCACAGGGAATAGTTTTGACATCTCTGATTGGCTGAAATTAGAGACAATGTAATTTCAGCTACTTCAGATTTGCGCTGTTGCCAGTGCCATTTACTGAATGGCTTAAATGGAACAGAGCATAGTTATCAATAAGTTTGTACAACATGTAACTGAATAATTTATTCACATTTTGTTTGTCTTTTGTCTTTAAGTTTGTTGTACATGGAACTGTAAGTAATTTGTTAACATTTTAGTATTTTGGCATAATAAATATACTTTTTTAATTAAAATATCTTTCAATATATTGCCTTCGAAAGATGTTGCCTCTATCATTATCAGCTATATTTATAAAGTTGCTAATAGCGAACAAAATTGATTGCCTTCAGTTATTGTCGTGCATTTGTTTATGTTTCAGGATTGATTTCCAGACAAAACAGGTCCTTCCATCTACCTACTGCAAACACCAATATCCTGGCCACGTCACCGGTCCATGACTTTTTATTATAATTTGTTAAATGTCATTTACATACATATTTTTGTATTAATTATTTCCCTGTAATTTGTTTCTTTTGAGAATAAAATTATTATTATTATTATTATTATTATTATTATTATTATTATTATTATTATTATTATTATTATTACTAATCGGTCACTAAACGAGCATCTATGGTAGGTACTTAGGTACTGGGAACTTGGCCTTATAAATGCCATTAGTGACGATGATCAGTTTTAATTGTAATTTGAGATCTTTAACATTTTAAAAAATTCTGATGTGGCCAGCACATTACCTTCCGTCTTTGTATTTTATACAAATTCCATACAGACAGTTTCTTGCGAAAGATTCTAAATTTCCAGTACATTACCTTCCCTCAGTTCTATGTATTTTGTACAAATTCCATACAGAAAGATTTTTAGAATTGATTGTATATTTGCAGTAAAATTATAACACAAACATGTCAATCGCACTTGACATTAACATCTGTCTATCAGAATTTTTAAAATTATATTTGCTGTTTTCAGTGTTATTGCATAGCTGGTTGCTTTATGATATTTAATTCCTTTATATTTTTTTAACTCAATATCCATTGAATATGAAGTATGAAAGGTAATCAAATCGTATAGAGTATAAAATATTCTTTAATATTTATAATATTATTAAATGAAAAAAAATGATATTTAACAGCTCTTCATATATGGATGTAACGAAGAGGAATACGAAAGAATTATAATTTTTAGAATTGTAGTGTTGGAGTTATCGTCGGACACACACACACATGCACGCATGCACGCACGCACGCACGCACGCACGCACACGCGCACGCACTCGCACACACACACGCACGCGCACACATACACACACACACATACATACACACATACATCATCGCAAAAATAGTAAAATCGTATTCTAGGGACCCTAAAACGTGCTTATTCATTAAAACCATCGGATTTTTTGGCCAAAAACAATACCTTCCGTACCGAAAGGTATGACTGAAGGTAATAATCGGGAATTGGAGTGTCAGATTTACATATGTGACCGACACAGATTTTAATACAACACAGATGTATTCATTTATATTAATTACTGATGTTTTGTTTAAGATTCATTAGGTTTCTATTATTGTCAGTTTTATTTTATATTTACATTAAGATAAAATAAGCATTTATTAATTTGTTGATTGTTAACAAAGAACTTTTCGTTAGAGCTCATAAATCTTCTTTACTCTCAGATCTTACTTCCAAATTATTTCTATTATACTCGTAAAAGAGACGGAGTGTAGAAGACGTACAATTTATCTCAGAGAGTTAATCTCTTAGTCGTTGGTGTTACTTTGGCGCCTATCAAGTTAATTTTAATCACTCCTCCTACCTAGCTACAGTTTCCGTTGTACTTTGGTTTGTTACCCTCTCTGATGTAGACGTTTCAAATCACTGTTAAATTTATATTTTGTTCAAGTATATACAATTCCACAGTAGTAGTTTCATGAACAATTACTAGCATATCGCTCAAGATGAGGTTCACTGTACGTTTAATATTATCTGTACGGTACACATTCATATACAGGGTGTTTCACAACTTAGGACAAAAAATTAAAGGGTATATACTGTATGACGTGCTAATCATGAAACAAATAATTTTAAAAAAATCGCAAAGGTAACGGTAGTTTACTTGAAGTAAAAATTTTTTGGGCTAAATTGCAGTTTATCCAGAATTCAAGAATTTTATATTAATGGTTATATATACTTGGTAAACTATTAAAAACACTAAATACCGCTAAAAATTGGGTGCGGAAAGCTATATTTACAGAGATTTTGGCATTTTTTCTGAAAAAAATTAGGTTAGATGTACTACATATATTTCCATGTTTAAGTAGGTACTTGCGCTTTCATACGAATAATACTGTTTCAATTAATGCATATTTACAAAATTATATCTTATTTTCCTTCTTATACTACGTTTTATAAAAAAAATTATTTATAATTTTGCGTTCATCTGTCAGACTATTGTAAACTAACATGAAGATAGTGGGCCGAGCGATGTTGAATGTGTGTGCCTGATGGGCGTCAGGTATTGTTTTTGTCAGCATTTTTTAAAAATTTCTTAATAAATACGTGTGTTAAGTATTGTTTTTGCCAGGATTTTTTTTAAAAATTCTTAAAACATTACTGTGCGCCAGGCACTGTTTTTGTCGGGATTTTAAAAAAAAAATATTTTTCCAAATATATATATATATACATTTTCAAATAGTTCTGGCAAAGTATTTTGTAAAAATAATAAATAATTAGCTCCAGTCATCCTATTTGGTAGACTGTACGGCCCAAGTAACATTCCATTAACAATACGTGCCCAAACATTTATCGAAAAACGATGCTGAAGACTGCCTCGTATAACAACGTGCGGATTTTCTTGAGGCCAATAATGAGATTATGAGAATTATGAACTCCCTCCTTCAAAAAAGTTGCCTCATCAGAAAATATGATGTACGAGGGGAAATTAGGATTTTTAGTATGTTTTTGTAAAAGCCAATTGCTACACCGTACTCTAAACTGATGATCAGGTTCTGTTGAAAATGGAATGGGTGGTAGTTATGATCTCTTACAATTCGCCATACTGAATTATGTGGTACTCCTAATTGTCTTCGGGTACTAGTAGTTGGTTCAGCATGTACAGCATCTAAGATATCATTTACTATATTATCGTGTTAATGCTAGCGGCCACCGCCTCTCCCACGATTAGGTCGCACAGATCCTGTGTCTCGAAGGCGCTGGACTATCCTCACAAACAAATGGTGAATGGGTAATCGCCGTAAAGGATAATGTTCAGCATAAATTAACACCATGTCCACTAATTCACTGTTACTATAAATGCATCCATTTTAACAAAAACTACACTACACTGCTATTCACTGTAAAATTAGAGCACTGCACCAGCAGAGATAAATGATAATTAACAGCAATGTCGACGAAAGAATTCCTTACCACCTATCAAATTAAATTAAATTATGAATTACACAATATTAGACATTTATTAGTCTTAGATGTTATGTAAACAATTACTTTCATTGTAGAAGATTTGAAAAACAATTATTAAAAATAGCTACCGACCAGTGGTAAAAAATGTTTGTTTGAAATACGATGAATTTTTTTTAAAATTTGTTTTATGATCAGTCGAGGCCATACGAGAATACAGGCCTGAATACTCAGTTTGTGACGTCACAGCGAGCCTCTTGCTGTCACGCCACGCCTCGAACGGTAACATTGTAAGCATATGAAATATCCGGAATTTTAAATAAATAGGATTGGAGAATGTAATTAATAAAGATATACGAGTACAACTCCTAAATAACTATTTAAATATTGTGTATTACCTATTTTATATTCATAACTAAACAAATTAAATAAGAAATAAGTTAGAAATGGCCTATATATATATATATATATATATATATATATATATATATATATATATATATATATATATATATGTATATATATATATACGAATAAACTCATGTTTCACTTTAAATTATTTATTTTTGTTCCAATTGTACAAGAATGAAAAAAAAAAACGAATGAAAATTATATAACACAGAACATAATATGAAAATGATAATAATGAAACTAAAAATGATCTATGAAAGACATTTAGGTGCTATTTTGTATACGAGTTGTATTATTTGTTTTAATATTTTTGAAATAAACACTACATTTCAGATTTTCCGTTGTTGTTAGAGAGATATATATTTGGGGAATATTGTTAGACAATTTTATCTTAAATATTGTTAAATGGTTATCTACCTTTTTAAATATGAAATCATTTACACATATTAACTTTGTTTCATAATTTGCGAGGTCATGAAAATCAATAATTTTATCACTGTCAATATTTAAATTAAATTCCAATTTGAAAACCATTTTTATAGTAGTTTCCTACAACGAGAAATAATAGAAATTTGGCATTCCGTCCCGCGTTGTGTCGTGCGTCTGCTCCCGCTGACTGCTATAAGTCGACTGTTTGTAGAAGGCTAGACTAGCGGTCGGGCCTCTTAGCTAGGCGTGACGCATTGAGCAGGGATAAACATTCAGGCCTGTATTCTCGTATGGCCTCGGATCAGCACGTCGTACAGTATATACCCTTTAATTTTTTGTCCTCAGTTGTGGAACACCCTGTATTGTTATTACCGAAATCTGTTTGTAAAGAAAAGTAAATCGATACACCCATTAATGGGTTTAAGCCATTGAGTTATAGAAGTAGGTAGAGGGAGTGCTATGCTATGTGCTTGATGGCACGCGGGGATCGCATGTAGTTGTGTGGCCGCCATATTTGGATGAACCTAAATATCGTTATCGTGCACTGAACGTAGCGTGTTTGTGTCTTTTCTTTGACTTTATATGTTTGTTAAGAGTTATATTTTTATTGGAAATATTGTATCTTTTGATATTATTAGTAACTTAAATTTGATAAATACTTTATCCTCAAATATGCCGGCGTGTTGTGCATTTGGATGCAGTAATAGATCATCGAGAAAAAGTGCTAAACAAAAAGAAAAAAGGGCTGTAATTACATATCACAAGTAAGTTATTTTTTATTAACATATATCGTGTAATTAGTAAAATGTCTGTTGTTTAAATTTAGATTTCCAAAACACCCGGAGAGGCGAGCAAATTGGATAAAAGCGATAAGAAGAGTTGGCTGGGAGCCGACAAATACCAGTATTCTGTGTTCCGAACATTTCACAGAAGATTGTTTTGACAGAACATCTTTGTCATGTGTAAGATTAAGGGATTTCGCTGTACCTTCAATATTTCTATCATATCCTTCATATTTGCAAAAGGTGAGCAAATTTAGGAAAATTGGTAATAATATAGTGATCCGTTTCTTTAATTTTGAATTTAAACTAATTAAATTTATAATTGCAGGCAGTTAAAACCCCACGCCGCAAACTAGAAAGGCGAGAACTTAGCACAATCAGTGGAATAACGCCCATAGTAACAAAAATTGATGTCAATAACTCCACAGAAACTTCCACTGCAGATGATGATGTTCCTCAAACGCTAAATTAAATATTAGTGAAAGTACAAGTGCATTGACAAACACATTATTACCAGTACCACAACAAAAATCAACTGTGCTTAGAATGATGTCACGAACCACATCTTTTTCGCCAGCTCGAAGAATGCATCGTGATATATCACCTGCCAAAGCTTCGTTACTTAGGCAAATACAAAATTTAAAAAGTAAATACAGAAAAAAAGTTAACCAGCTACAGCAAACAAAACGAAGAAATTTAAGAAGAATAGCGACATTATCTTCTGTGTTAAAAAGTATAAAAAGCCAAAATTTGTTGCGAGATGAACAATTACAAGTTTTAAAGAATATTGGAAGTCCAAATTCGGACATTTTAAAGCGACAACTTGGCAAAAGTGGAGATTCTAAACTTTCTCGTCAGTATAGTGAAGAATTAAGAAAATTCGCAGTAACACTGCATTATTATTCACCAGCTGCTTACAAATATGTGCGTACTGCATTTAATTCTTGTCTTCCTCACCCTAAGACCATTTCCAAGTGGTATAGTTCGATTGATGGTGCCCCAGGATTCACAGCAGAAGCATTTCGGGCTATTAAGATCCGTTGTGAGTATTCAGATAGACCTTTGTTAGCAAGTCTTTGTATAGACGAAATGTCGATACGACGTAAAATTGAATTTGATGGGAAAAAGTACCACGGATATGTAGATTTTGGTGTAGAAAACGACGAAGAATCAATGTCTGAAGCTAAAGACGCTCTCGTCTTTATGATTGTTTGCATCAATCAAGCATGGAAAATTCCTGTCGCTTATTTTCTGGTGGATGGTGTTAATGCAGATCAGCGATGTAATTTAATTAATATATGTTTGTCCAAATGTTATGAAGCTGGACTTCGCATTATTTCTATTACATTTGATGGAGCAGCGTCAAATATAACAATGATGTGGAAGTTGGGATGTCATATTAATGGATCAGTATCGTGGTTTAATCATCCAGATTCCAAAGAAAATGTGTACTTGTATCCAGATCCGTGTCACATGCTTAAAAATGTACGCAACGCATTTGGGGATAAAAAAGTATTCTTCGATTATCTAAATCGTAAAATTGACTGGAATTTCATTGTTTTGTTGCAAAAACTACAAGATAGTGAAGGACTAAATTTGGCAAATCGATTGAAGAAAGTGCATATAAATTTCAAGAAACAAATTATGAAGGTCCGTTTAGCAGCACAGTTGTTAAGTAAATCAACAGCAATTGCGCTTGAATTTTGTTGTAACCATCTGAAATTGGCTGAATTTCAAAACTGTGAAGGAACGGTAGAATTTATAAATATTTTCAATAATTTATTTGATATTTTAAATAGTAAAAATCTGAATCAATTTGGCTTCAAGAAAGCCCTTTGTCAACAAAATATTGCTACTGTTTTGATCAGTTTGGAATCAACTGAAACTTATATAAAAAATTTAAAATTATCTGATGGCACTAAAATTATTTCGTCAAATCGAAAAGTTGGTTTTTTAGGATTTTTATGTTGTATTAATAGTATTAAAAAATTATATGCTGATGTAATTGTTGAAAAATCCTTATTAATGTACATACCAACATATAAATTAAATCAAGACCACCTGGAAATGTTATTTTCGGTAATAAGGTCACAAGGAGGATTCAACAATAATCCTACAACCAGACAGTTTTGTACTGCGTACAAAAAAATTTTAGTTCATTCAGAACTTAAGTCCACGAAAAGTGGTAATTGTATTCCACTTGAAGAAATAAATATACTGCATGTAAGTTCTTCAAAACAAGAAACTAATGCAATAGATATTATTAATAAATCCACAAATAAAAGTAGAATAAATCTTCAAGAACATATTTCTATTAATGAAGTTACAGATCATATGTATGAAGCAAATCCCCAAGAATTAACAGAATACAGTACTTACATTATTGCATATATTGCTGGTTTTGTTGTTAAGTATTTAAAAAATAAAATTATTTGTCATAAATGTTTAAATGCTTTAGAACAATATGCAGATACAACTGAAAAAGTATATAAATTTATTAGTCATAAAGATATTGGCGGGCTAATTTATCCTTCACAGGATGTTATTGATATTTGTACAACTACCGAAAAAGTTATAAAACAAGCAATTTATGATAGCGGTGGTCCTCATTTAAATAAAAAATACTCAGTCTTGTTTTTAGTGTCATCTGTACTTAAATATTATTTGGACCGTAATATTTTCAAAGAGTTAAATATACATGTTTTTGACCAAAGTCCATTTGAAAATCATATTTTTAATTTAATACGTGCTGTGTCAGAAAAATATATTTTAATACGTTTACATTATATTGTAAAAAATATATCAGATGTTTCAAAAAATAAAAGACAGCAACTACATAAGCTAATATTATTTGAAGGTTGGTAAGATCATTTTTTATAGTTTGTGGTTATATAGAATATATTATGTATTTTTATTTTACATTGTTTTATAATTTGTAGTAAATAAAACAACTAAAATAGCTTCTATCAGCATTACATATTTTTAACTTGGTTCATCCCAAGATGGCCGCCAGCTGTACCCCCTTCCGTTCCATGCAAGCAGTTCGCTTGCCCATATCCTTACTTCAGGCTCCCTCTATATACACCTATATTCATAACTCAATGGTTTAAGCCGTGATTATAACTTTAATTGCCTTCTCAT
Organism: Harpalus rubripes; assembly: GCA_963082715.1. NCBI lineage: Eukaryota > Metazoa > Arthropoda > Insecta > Coleoptera > Carabidae > Harpalus > Harpalus rubripes. The sequence goes on from OY720459.1 coordinate 44,457,721, forward strand.
GGGATTTTTTTGTCTCATTGAACTACTTTCGACTTCGTATTTCTTTCAGTTCTCGAGATCCCACTGTTGGATACGTTATCTTGACATATTGTATTTGCAGATACACCGGAATATTACAAACCATTTCAATAATATGTCATTAAATTTCATACACTAGTACACTAACTTGAGCTATAAATAACACTTTACGACAAATTTCCCACAACTTCCTATTCCAGGTTCAGCGTATTCAAATTTTAACCTCTTCCCACCTATAAACACGTAAATTACAAGGTGTGAATATTCTGATTCATCCAGCCAGATCCAGATTACAACGCAACCCACAGCAGTAAATACAAATACAAACGTACAAACCAACACAATATTAAACCTCAACCGTCTCGAATTGAATGAATTTGATTAACCCACAGATCCACAATTGTCTCGGAGATACGGCACCCAATAACACAAGACTGCCAACCGAAATTTGCTGCATAAATATCCCCAGTTCTGTGAATTAAGCAGAGATATGAATTTTCGACGCAATTTAGGGATGTGTTGATTGTTAATGTGATAAATAACAATAACCAGGAAATAACATCTAGGTTGGAATATGTTTATGTGTAAATATGATGTGGTGGCTGTAGTTATCAGATTGCGATTTGATTTATTATTATGTTTGTTTTGTATGTACTGTGAATATATGGTTTTAAAACAGTGTCCATGTTTAAATAACAACTGTTTTACATAATATCGTGGGAATACTGCTAAAAGTGACCAAGTCAAAAATATACTTTTTCTACAGTCTATATACAAAGTAGCCATTTGCGCTCTCTTTTGTCAACGCAAAATGTCACTTTGCCGCTCTAGAGCGACAAAGTAGAAAAAACGCTCGCTCCTCACATTTCTAACTATACAATGTTGAGAAATGTTACTTGGGTACATTCTTAATGGAAACGTTTAGTCAGGAATTAATGACACTATAGTTACACATTACCCACAAAACCAAACAAAATGCCGCACTGCTGTGAAAATAAAATAGGGCATTCATTTACAAAGACGAAAGTATAAAATGCTTAGATTAGATTGAAGCAATAGCTCAAGAAGAATGGAAAATACCGATAAGTAAAAATAAATAAAAAATAAATTTTTGTTATGGTGGAGGACCCTATTGTGGCGACTGTAGAAAAAATCTTGTGTGTGTTTCGAGCGCAAATGGACATTGTCGATTTCGAGAGAATGCCTCGCTCCTGCGTCGCGCAGCAACAACCTCTCAATCGACAATGTACCATTTTGCGCTCTTAATACACAAATAGCTATTGTGAGAAATTGCAATTAAATATTTGCTCATTGGAAAAATCAGGGTTTAAATGTTTCCTTCATTTTTTAATATTTTTCCGTTCTTATTAGTCATTACTTTTAAGTTTTATAATAATTTTTTTGTAGGGTAAAGTAATTTGGAAGATGGGGGTGGGTTATGACTTGGTCACTAATTTATTTTGAATATAATTCAAGTTGGTCGCTTTTTACCATCAAAAGGACCAATTAACAAAGCATATTACCAGCTAATAATGTAATTTAATTTAATAGCAAAAATATCATGCATGGTTCAAGTCACTTTCGGTAGACACGAAAAAATTCTGGTGTGGCCAACACAATACCTCGTGCCATTTACAGCCCGAGTAACATAAAAGATTAAGTTAATCCTTATTTTTAGATTAGCGAATTTTATTCTAATTTTATATTTCTTAAAATATAGTTTAATCTACCTTTTTTTAAACCCCTCAACAAGATTAAACCCAACTACACAGTAGGTTCACATTCGCACACATCCATGCCTTAGTGGGATTCGAACCCAGAGCCCCGAGCGCACTTATGCGTTGCTCTAAACATTGAGCCACCGGAGATATAATAAAATGAAATTTTAAACACGGGATAGAATAGAATTCACTAATTCAAAAATGAGGATTAGCTTAAACATTCTTGTGAATCGTTAATTTTTATTAATCTAAATACATACCTACATAGGTATATATTTTTACTTATGCTGGAAACTGTATTGAATTCCTTTTCTATTGTTCTATTTACTTTTTTCTTTTTAAAACGTTATTAATATTATTTTGAAATGATTAGTTCTTTGATAGTGACATTTATCTGTCACTTACATACATTTGAATAACTGCGTTTTGTTTGTTTAAAGCGTAGGATCCGGGATTTAAATTATAGATAATTTTATAAATTTATCCATAAAATATATAGAAAAAGTATTAATGCAAATCTATAGAACATTTAATAATCTTTAATTCTTATAATAACATTAATCTCGAAAATATAACATTTAAAGGTATTTTTCTAAGAAAAAGTATTTTAAGCTTCTAGTAAAGTGCCATTTCCGGTTATTCGATTTTCACCAAAATCTAATGGGCTCTTTCCATTACAGAAAAGATTCGAAATACATGATTTCAAAATTTTCTGAATGATAGTATTTGAGTTAGAGTGGAGGATCCAAATAAGTTAACTTACGTTGTGACAGATAAAACGTCAAGCATTTATTTATTTTCAATTCCATGGCTGTCGATATTTTGAACGTAATTTTCGATATTTTCATATTTAATTTCTGTCGTTACAATTCTGTTTATTGATTTAGATGCAGAATTTTATGCTCTAAAACTTCTATTTGACGCATTTTTGCTTAAAATAATTAGGCGAGCAGGAAATTGCAAAAAACTGATTTCCCATGTTAATCTCCTATGTACACCTTTAAAACATACACACATACACACAAACACAGACATCATCGTGAAAATGTTAAAATTGGATTCTAGGGACCTTAAAACGTGGTCATTTACCAAAATCTTGATATGCGTTTTTTAGCACGATCCCTATACCTCCCTTACCAAGGGTAGCAGGAGGTAAAAATTGTGATAGACAGATGTCAATGTCAAGTGTGATTGACATAGTATGTTTGTGTTATAATTTTACTGCAAATATGGAATCAATTCTTAGCAACTTTCTGTATGGAATTTGTACAAAATACATATAACTGAGGGAAGGTAATGTACAGTAAATATAGAATCTTTCACAAGAAACTGTCTGTATGGAATTTGTATAAAATACATAGAATTGGCGCAACTGACGGAAGGTAATGCGCTGGCTACATCAGATTTTTTACCTTCAGTAAAAAATAACCTGGCATCTCCGCGCCATCCTGATAACCACATAACTTTACAAGTAGTTGAAATTAATACAATTCATTACCAATATTTTATTTTCAAAACTATGGCTGTGGCTTGTTATATTAATTTTAAATCAACAAATCCCATATCAAATACATACTTGTCAGTTTGAAATGTACTGACAAAATTTAACAGAATAATAATAATTCTAGAATTAAATTTACAAAATAGCTTCGAGCATAATTAGTTTTTGAACCGGAGGCGTGAAAAACATTGTATGTGGGAGCTATATTATACATATATTACGCTCTGGGGATCACTGGATATTAATAATTTTTTTATTTACCTTATTACGAATATATCAGATGACCCAAGAAATCCTTTATATAAGCATTTCACATGGGAAAACAGTTATTTTCAAGTATTATTTTCCCAAAAATTTAATAGAGTAAGATCCCAGGGCCCCCAGACGTAACTTATTTTCTCAAAGATGAAATGTGTGGAATAGATTAGTATTCCTATATACATTGAAAGCACGCATACCTGCTAAGTTGGGTAGACTGCCAATTTACGGGTACCAGGTGCGAAAGGTAAGTAAAAATTGGACTTACTTCACTTAAATTCTGAAGGCTGATTTTTATGTATGGCTTATAGAATATTAGTACAAAATAATATTCAACACTCCCAGACACTCCCGGTCGGCCTTAACTTCCGACAGACACTTTAAAGCTCACATAAAAATACATGAACTTTACTTATTTTCTGATGCTTGATTTTTATATGTTACTTAGGGGACTATTTCAAACCTATATGTACACAGCCAGACAAATGCTAAGGACCAAACATACCCCCAGACACAAAAAAACATTCTGCTATGAGTATGAGCGCGAGGGTTCTATACACTTATTTTGATTCGTTTATTTGTTTTTACAGAGAAAGCTACTATAGGGCGCGAGCAGAAATGTGACTCGGGCGTCCTTGACGTACTTGGAATCAGCTGATTTGTGTGCATATGTCGTTTTGACAAGAACAGTGTCACTTTGACAAGACCAATGTTTGAAATAGTCCCCTAAGTAACATATATAAAAATCAAGCATCAGAAAGTAAGTAAAGTTCATGTATTTTTGTGTGAGCTTTAAAGCGTCTGTCGGAAGTTAAGGCCGACCGGAAGTGTCTGGGAGTGTTGTATATTATTTTCTACTAATATTCTATAAGCCATACATAAAAATCAGCCTTCAGAATTTAAATGAAGTAAGTTCAATTTTTACTTACCTTTCGCGCCTGGTACCTGTAAATTGGCCGTCTACCCAACTTAGCAGGTATGCGTGCGTTCAATGTACATAGGAATACTACCCTATTCCACACATTTCATCTTTGAGAAAATAAGTTACGTCTGGGGGCCCTGGGATCTTGGACTATAATGGAGAGCATTGCACATTATAAATTTTCCATTAAACAAATCAAACTAGCTTCCATCTTCCATTGATGATTTGCGTATTGAAGAATGTCACTCTCCTCGTTTCCGGGTGTTATAAAACATCGACAAATCCCAGTGAACTAACATAAACAACGCGATATCGGGCCGTGATAGTACTAGACGCGGATATCCAGGATATCGGGCAGGGTGCAGTGTTTACTGTGCCATGTAACGAGATAACTTATCGTACCTCAGAACCAATCTCACGAAGTGATATGATAAGGCTATTGGGAAGAGATATTGAGAGTGTAATTTATTGAAGGACATTAATATTATATTAATGCAATATGCAGGGTATAGCAAGTAATATAAAGGTATATCAGATAATGTGTGAATACATTGAGTTCTCGGAAACTATATGAAATTCAGTGGTGAGTTTTTAATGAATAAGCACGTTTTAAGGTCCCTAGAATACGATATTACTATTTTGACGATGTGTGTGTGTGTGTGTGTGTGTGTGTGTGTGTGTGTGTGTGTGTGTGTGTGTGTGTGTGCGTGTGTGAGTGCGCGCGCGTGTGCGTGTGCGTGTGAGTGTGCGTGTGTGTGTGTAACAAAATTTTCGTCTACGATAACTCTAATACTACAATTCCAAAACTTATAATTCTTTCGTATTCCTCTTCGTTGCATCCATATGAAGAGCTGATTAGATTTTGGTTATAATTGGTCAACCGGAAGTTCCCTCATTTGAAGATTTTAACAGTTTTTCTGGAAAAACGATGTTAAATATCATTTTTTCACATTTAATGTTATTATAAATTTTAAAGAGCATTGTATTCTCTATACGATTTGCCTGCATTTTATACTTCATATTAAATGGATATAGACTTATAAAATTAAATAGAAATTAAATTTCATAAATTAGCCTGCTATGCTAGAAATAGCTACTGTATTAAAAAATCTGATGTGGC
>OY720459.1:44468260-44510760 GCA_963082715.1 Harpalus rubripes
TACAATATGAAATGGGAAAACATTGGGATCATTAGTCGCAGATTACAGTTAAACGAGAAAAACGAATTATGCAGATAAAAGAATTGTTTGTCCGGCAAGTAACTCTTGTGTTTTCCCTTTCAATTTCTTACCTCAACAGATTACAAATTTCCAATGTTTGTAAAGCTGTTCTTTAGAATATGCCGTCCTTATTAAACTTATTAAGATAAATATATTTCAAATAAATTGCAATAATGTAAATAATATGCTTACATTTTATAAAAAGTACTATATTTATGTCAACAACAATACATTTTACTATATGGGGAACTAAAAATGATACTATTTTATTCGGTTTATCAGAGTTATTTGCCTATGTACCAAAATAACTATAAGATGAGATGTTAATATATATTATGCATGAAGAATAATAATATACTTACAATTTATAAAAATGGTACTATATTTATATCAAAAACAATATATTTTTCTATATGGGGAACTAAAAATGATAATAATTCATTCGGTTTATCAGATCTATGGGCCGATGTACCAAAATAACTATACATGAGCTGTTAATAATATTTATTATACATGAAGAATAATAATATAATTAAAATTAAAAAATAGTATATTATGTTATTAGGAGTAGAAAGCGGTCTTTTTGTGTTGAACCCAGCTATTGCGGCCGAGGCGCTAGCCGAGGCAAGGCAAGCTGGGTAAAATACAAAAAGGGCGTTCTACTCCGAATGACATATACTATTTTTTCTTCAAGTATTTCAAATAATTTTTTGACATTTTTTTTGGAATTTTTTAATTGTAGTGTTTGCAATTTCAGTCAAAGCTGGCTGTGTACACCACAAAACAAAAAAAGATACAACTGTCAAATAACAATTTTCAATATAATCTGTGTTGCCGTGACAACTGCCGGCGCCAGCGGTGAACTAAGACACTAACATTTTTTTACTAGTATAACAATAACAACATTTTTGTACTAGTAAGACAATGAACAACTTCTATAGTGTGTGTACAGTAGCATAATATGAATATTATAATACGCTTGAAGAAAAAATATATTTATATCAACAACAATATGTATATGAATTTTATGGGAAAACATTGGTGTCATTAGTCGCTGATTACAGGTAAACGAGAAAACCGAATTATGCAGGTAAAAGAATTGTTTGTCCGGCAAGGGACTCTTGTGTTTTCCCTTTCCATTTCTTACCTCAATAATAACCGACAAATTATAAATTTCCAATGTTTGTAAAGCTGTTCTTTGGAATATGCCGTCCTTATTAAACTTATTTAGATAAAGATATTTCAAATAAATGGCAATAATGTAAATAATATGCTTACATTTTATAAAAAGTACTATATTTATATCAACAACAATACATTTTACTATATGGGGAACTAAAAATGATACTATTATATTCGATTTATCAGAGTTATTTGCCTATATACCAAAATAACTATACGATGAGGCGTTGATAATATAGAAAATGGAAGAAAAATTAATAAATTTTTATAAAAAATGTTTGTTACCAGAAATTATTAATAGTAAGAGAAAAATGTAAATAATATTAATGTATTATTATGAGAAGTTTCTGACACTGGGAAGTTTACTTGATAGGTATTTTATTGGATAGAAGCTTCATACGTTGTTTTAATTTGTTATTGTTGGAAATACAATTAGACGACTTTTCGGCACACGGTTATGGTCATTTTCAAGTCAACAATGTTATATTATATTTAGTCAAATTTAAATTAGTTACTTTATAGAATTTTTTTTTTTGTTATATTTCAAACCATGTTTTTGAGTTTGATTTTCACAACCTGCGGCAGGTTGGACAGTCAACAGTGACTGAGCCAACTAAGTTATATTACTTTTAGTCAATTTTTTTTCTATAATGTAACTAATTTAAATTTGACTAAATGTAATATAACATTGTTGACTTGAAAATGGACATAACCATGTGCCGAAATGTCGTCTAATTGTAAATAATAAAAAATTGAAACAACGTATGAAGCTTCTATCTAATAAAATTCCTATCAAATTGTATTATATTACATAATGTACCTACACGAAAAATACATTTTTTCAAATAAGGTGTTTTTTTATACATCTACCAAAATGTCTAAAAACCCGATCGAAATTTTAGTGTTTTTTTTTGTAAAATATTTTTCACACAAATATTTTTATTTACCTATCCTATTAAAATATATTTTTATATACTACAGTTTTGTTAAACGGTGCCGCATATATAATTGTTGACATAAATGTAATAGATATTACAAACAGTAAGTATGTCATGTCATACCTAATTATGATGAGTGAAATAAATTTTGTCAGCGGTGCTGTGTCAAGTTTTCTTGATTTGCCGATATACCTGGAAAACTATGCTCTCGGCCGTATCTCAATCTCTGTCCGTCTCTATCTCTCCAAAGAGGAAATTAGTTTTGAGAACACATAAGCGCCACAGTTGTGAGCGGCAAAACGCTGAACTAAAATAGCATTGAAAGCCTATGGACGATATAAACTTTCTTGGTTTTAAGAAAATATAGGCCATTTTCACTTATAAATTTTAAATAATACTAAAGTATTCATTCATCCCCTGGACACAAAGGTAAAATTCTGGTTGAAATTGCATCCTAAATAAGATAAAGTGGTTTTGAAAAATCTGGTTTTGAACAGTTCTATAATTTTCTTTAATTTACAAATAATTTATTAATTATATAAAAAAACTGAAACTTTTATGTCAATCTCCATATGTTTACCTTTAAATTAATATATAATTTTGTAACAAATTATTCTTATATATCAAAATAACCAAGACGTTATACAAAAGCATCATTTTATCGCGCCCTTAATGAAATTTAACTTCTTTATAATTTTTTAACTCTATATCCATTTAATATTAAGTATAAAATGCAGTCAAATCGTATAGAGAATAAAATATTCTTTAATATTTATAACATTAAATGTGAAAAAATGATATTTAACATAGTGTCACAGATATTATTTTGCGTAAGATTATTTTTATTAAATTTATTATGTTTTGTCTCTAACTAGCTATTTAGGTACGTAACCGATGCTGTTGGATAAGAGCTACATTTAATGATACTGGTATTCACGTATTTTATTTCAGTTTATTTCTAGATTTCAGTGTGAGAACATCAATATTATAGGGATTCAGGTGAGAGAGTTAATCTAGCATGTGTATGATTGTGAGTGTGCGTGTGAGCAGTACTGGGTACTGTAGTGGCCGCATCGTGTGAACCCGAGGGTCGCCAACGGTAGCAGCAGGGAAGGCTGTAGTGACTCACATCTGGTGTCGCCAACGGTAGCAGCAGTTAGGGCTGTAGTGATCTGATCCAGTTGGTTAAGAGGAATGTCTCCGGATCACCACCGACGCGGCAGTGGTTCCGTAGTGGCCGCTCGTGTGAACCCGAGGGTCGCCATCGTAGCAGCAGGGAAGGCTGTAGTGACCCACATCTGGTGTCGCCAACGGCAGCAGCAGTTAAGGCTGTAGTGATCTGATCCAGTTGGTTAAGAGGAATGTCTCCGGATCACCACCGAAGCGGCAGTGGTTCCGTAGTGGCCGCTCGTGTGAACCCGAGGGTCGCCAGCGTAGCAGCAGGGAAGGCTGTAGTGACCCACATTCTGTGGTCGCCAGCGTAGCAGCAGTTAGGGCTGTAGTGATCTGATCCAGTTGGTTAAGAGGATTGTCTCCGGATCACCACCGAAGCGGCAGAGGGTCCGTAGTAACTAGCGGTACTGCCCGTAGTTGCCAACATGTGTGTACGGTGTGTGAATGCCTGAACCTTTCGTAAATGATTGCCTCCTCACTGAGTATTTCTCATGTGTTAATTCTTTTACAGAAATAATCACGGCGTGAAGGAGGATTCCGCGTGACCGGGATCGGCCAGGCGACGGTCATCTAGATTTGTTATTATTTTTGTATTAATACTGTATATACCGGTTTGGTTGATAAATGTGTTTTAATATTCTAATTTTCAGCGCTAACATTTAATCGTCATTTATAACAATAGTTTTTTCAAGAAAAACTGTTAAAATCTTCAAATGAGGGTACTTCCGGTTGTCTAATTCTAACCAAAATCTAATTTATTTCTCATAAAAATAACTGTCAACCACAAACCTTAACAAATGTCATAACATCTTTCCTTTTCTACAATATATCTATTTCATTCTAGTCTGTTCTGTGATTGGCTATTCTATTAACTACTAACCATAAGTTTGAAGCTTACAAACTCGTGCAGGCCTACGCTGCGCTAATTTTGTTATTGTGAACGTACTAGTACAACTACGTATGTCAAGCTTTCTGCGCTAACCGTAACTACTAATACTAACCACTAATTTCGTGTTGTGAATGAGGCTTTAATCTTTTAAAGTAATAAATTTATTATTATTATTATAATAATTATAATTATTATTATAATTATTATTATTATTATTATTATTATTATTATTATTATTATTATTAAAAAGCATTGTAATGAGTATTTTGAAGATTTCGAAAAATAGTATTATCTTGATGGAGAACATTTCGAACTTCGCTGAACTGAAGTTTAAAAAGAGATTTAAAGGAAAAATGAAAGTAATTTCCGTTGCCAAATAGTCTTTCATTAATTATTAAGTCACAAACTTTCCATCTCATCTACGTAAATTGGATTAAAATGAATTTTAATGTGAAAATATAAATCTGATAAATTATCAGGATTTAGAGGTCAACATTGATTTTATAATTAGGAATGAATATAATTACAAAATTCACGTTAAAATGTAATTCTGCTTCAAAATTTAATTCAAAATCCCACAAACACAATAATATAAACCAGCCTCAATTTAAATCCTTTGGATTATAGATTTCCATCGAAATGGGAATTACAAAATCACTAAACTTCAATGAAATCTAACCTAAATTCCAATTTGAAAGACTCATTAAATGAGTAAATAACTGACAATCGCTATTTAAATTACAAACAAACCAGAGCTTATTTCGATTCAATTAATTACTGGTATTTGTTTCCGCAACCCTTTGACAAACAAACTCTAGAATCGCTGGAATCGGATCACGGTTAGCCATGGTCAAAGCCAACTAGAATGACGGATAGTGCAAAGGGAAAACTTAACTGTTTAGAGAGTGATAATGAGGGTGAGGAAATGAAAATGCAATTACAAAGGCGAAAAAAAGAAAAACGGTAGTTTAGCAGGAAATTAACCAATTAATTCTGGGAGCCACGAAGGCAGTTCGATTTATTGGTAATTTTGCAAGTTAAGCATTAATTGGGATTGTTTATGAGTCGCGAGTTCTTTGAAGGATTTATCGTGATCTTTATAAAAGGATAAAAAGAAATGCTTTCATAAAGTTTTGTGAATAAATTTTGACACAAGTCATAAAATCCAATTAAGTGCTATCTTACTTGATAAATGTTCTGTTTAACTTTGAAAAACCTTGTCAAAAATTTCACTTTAATGTCCAGAGACTTTAAAATACCAACTTCATACTGAATCCTTGATTTATGAGGCGTTAAATTGTTTGTCACATCAGCAGCTTCATGCAAAATATTCGAGTAATTTATTTTTCATTATAGGAAACAAGAATGTAAACAAAACTAGACAATTTAAATTATCCGTTAATTAATTTTCTTTATTATTTATAAACAAGCTAACCTGTTTAATTAAAATTTTGTACACATTACGGTCTGTATAATATTTTCGATATAGAATCGATAAAAATAGTATGAAAATATTGCGGGCCTTAATAATAAAGACCATTTTTATTTGAATGGACCTTTTCAATTTAACGGCTATCTCTTTCTATCGCTACAAATAGTAAGTAAAATGGCGCAAACAACTGCCAGTTGGGCTGTCAAACGAAACGTCTAAAATATTGCAGTGATTAAAATATCTGTATTCTCGGTGAAAATTTGCATCGTTAGATATTTTAGTTCTGATATTTTATTCACAATTGTTCCTCATGGGTGGTTGCCACAAACATGCGATCATTAGACAGTTTCTTGCCCTGATGAAGACTAAAGGTGCATTCACAATAAGAAAACACTACCAATGCCGATACCGATACTCTTACCATTAATTCTACCACTAACTGATTTCGTTGCCGCTCCCTTTTGCCATTCTCAATAGGGAAGACTTTCCGTTGCCGTTAATACTAAACATAACCTTTCTAGTGGGTAATTCATTTACTATCACAAAAAATATATAAAGTTTTACTAATGAATCCATTAATAGCAGGAACTATAGGACTTGCTCTTGGTATTTTATACCAAAGAGGTAAAAATCGTCGACGTTGGTGGACAAGACCAATAAACTTGAACAGAGAGCAGCAAGGAGATTATGAACATCTTATTCAAGAGATGAGGTTGTCAGACACAGATATGTTTTTCAATTATACTCGAATAAGTACAATTTCATTTGAAGATTCATATTTTTTGTAATGGATTTCCAAACTTGTTCTTTAATATTCAGGTTTCTAAAGCCAGTTATCCTTTTTACTTCCTTGTACAAAGTAAAGGAAGTATTGTATTCGCGAAAAATTTCGGTTTTTAGATTTCAACGGAAATATCCATTTTGACCATCCCTGAATCCATTCTGACTAATTTCGTCGTGACGTCTGTACGTACGTACGTATCTCGCATAACTCAAAAACGGTGAGCCGTAGAATGTTGAAATTTTGTAATTAGGACTTCTATAACATCTAGTTGTGCACCTCCCTTTTTGGTCATTACATAATTTCCAGAAAAGGTACTTTATTTGAAGCCTATAATAGATTTTAATGAAAAACTATTTTAAAATATAATCCAAAACTTTTCAAATTTGGTATATAAGACTTTTATGTCAATTGGAATAACATAGTAGATTTTGGTTAAAACAGGCTAACCGGAAGTGATATATTACCTGAAGTTGTTAACAGTTTTTCTTGAATAAAATGGTTTCATTTTGATTTTAGAAATAAATGCTTCAAATGAGAGTTTTAGAGAATTAAATTCTGCGTCTAGCGCATTAAGTATTATTAAATTAGCCCTTTGTATAAGCGAGATATGTAAATTTAAAACTTATATACTTTTTGGTTTTTGTGATGAAGCTTGCTATGGATTAGAACAAACAATAACGAAAAAATGAAAAAATAGATGTTAATGTCAAATTACGTCAAATACGTGCAATTTTATAATTGGGTCTATACTTCATATTGGTCTTGCGTACAAGGAAGTCGTGTGGTGTCCACATCAGATTTTTCTCATATTACAGGTTGTGATTCTATTAATATTATTAACTTTTAGTCCATTTACAAAAAAAAAAAAAATTCAGTACGCCACCGTCACAAAGCATATACATAAAATATAACCGTAAATACACGCTGTTCGCTGTCTATTCAAATCCGACTATGCCCGAGTAGTAGCACGGTAACCCGAAGTAGAGATAAAAGTTTGGCTGTGTTCCTTTTGGAACCCCTCATAAAAGTTATAGTTAACGTTTAAAAGACAAATGAAATTAAAAATCGGGCCTCTTAGCAAGGCTCGGTCGCAGGAGTTAAACCAGCAAAACATTGAATGAGGTGTTGCACGGTTTTTTCTTTGCTTTAATCAAAAGAATATGAAAAAATCTGGTGTGACCAACATAATACCTCCCGACATTTAATGCTCAAGTCACAAAAAAGATTAAGTTAATCCTTATTTTTGGATTAACGAATTTTACTCTAATTTTGACAGTTTATTTCTTAAAATATAATCTAATCTAATCTAAGTAACCACAATTTTTTTAAACCCCTTAACAGGCTTATTCTGTAAAAATATCGTTATATAACAACTATGGTTATTTATAAATGTAACGATGTGATCCTGAACGACATTCTGTAAAAATCGTATTCACTAAGTAATATCGTTATAAACGTCCTCATACCGTTTGTCACAACGACTTTAGCCAATTTTTTTAGAAAAGATAGTAACTATTATTGAAAATTGAATTGTCATTGTAATGTCATTTTGCAAAAAAATATTGACATTATTATTTTAATTATTATTTCTTTATTGAGTAAAGAATATGTGTAAAAAACGATTATCAAATGGGTTATTATTATCCCATAAAAGATTTTCAAGACCACAAACATTTATTCTAAAATGTAATTATGGTTGTTAATTATATATTTGATGTATTAATAAATATTTTGTTACCTATTTTCAATTTCTTATTTCTTCCTGCACAAATATAAGTAATAAATTAACTAACCCTTTCATTTGCTAACATTTGACATTAACGGTCTGAATAACAAGTGAATCCTTATCGTTCACGAACTATGTAAAATAACGACAATACGATTTCAATATAACGACATTCGTTTTACAGAATACGCTTTTTGAAAATTATCGTTATTTAACAACTTTTTCATCATAACGATACGTTATGGTATAACGACATTTTTACAGAATAAGCCAATAAGGCATGGATGTGTTTGAATGTGAACCCACTCTGTAACTAGGATTTACTGGCTTATTCTGTAAGTTAATTTATTACTTATATTTGTGCAGGAAGAAATAAGAAATTGAAAATAGGTAACAAAATATTTACTCATACATCAAATATATAATTAACAACCATAATTACATTTTAGAATAAATGTTTGTGGTCTTGAAAATCTTTTATGGGACAATAATAACCCATTTGATAATCGTTTTTTACACATATTCTTTACTCAATAAAGAAATAATAATTAAAATAATAATGTCAATATTTTTTTGCAAAATGACATAATGACAATTCAATTTCCAATAATAGTTACTATCTATTCTAAAAAAAAATTGGCTAAAGTCGTTGTGACAAACAGTATGAGGACGTTTATAACGATATTACTTAGTAAATACGATTTTTACAAAATGTCGTTCAGGATCACATCGTTACATTTATAAATAACGATAGTTGTTATATAACGATATTTTTACAGAATAAGCCTGTTAGTGGGATTCGAACTCAGAGCCCCGAGGGCCCTCATGACATGAGGCGTTGCTCTAACCATTGAGCCACCGGAGCTATAATAAAATGAAGATGAAATTTTAAATACCGGGATAGAATAGAATTCACTAATCCAAAAATGAGGATAGCTTAAACATTTTTGTGAATTGTTAATTTTTATTAATCTAAATACATACCTACATATTTACTTATGCTGAAAACTGTAATGAATTCCTTTTCTATTGTTCTATTCAATTTTTTCTTTTTAAAACGTTCCTAATATTATTTTGAAATGATTAGTTCTTTGATAGTGATATTTATCTGTCAGTTACATACATTTGAATAACTGCGTTTTGTTTGTTTAAAGCATAGGCTCTGGGATTTAAATTATAGATAATTTTATAAATTTATCCATAAAATATGTAGTATTAATGCAAATCTATAGAAAATTTAATAATCTTTAATTTTATAATAACATTAATCTCGAAAAAATAACATTTAAAGGTATTTTTCGAAGAAAAACTATTTTGAGCTTCTAGTAAAGTGCCATTTCCGGTTATCCGATTTTCACCAAAATCTAATGGGCTCTTTCCATAACAGAAAAACTTCAAAATACAAGGTTCCAAATTTTCTGAGTGCTTTACTTATCCATATTTTATAATACTGGGCATTAAACTATGAAATATAACGCTATAATATAATAATAAATAACTAAGAACTACGCTAAAGAACAAAAAAAATCACGCTGCACCATATGTCACACAGTTGTCATTAAAGCAATCATTGATGTTGATGTATGATACATTGTTTTTTTTTTCATCTTTCCAGTTTTGTCGTTGGCTAATGTATTTCTGACGCCACAGGCATTGTAATTTGGCGCCAATTCAAAAAGTATATTTCTAAACTGCTACTGTGCTTAATAAATACAGAAATTTTAACAGAAAATCATATTTAATAACACTGTAGAATGCACTTATTCGAATTTCAGAAGAAAAAAGATATGTTATTTTTTTGCAACACCTCATTGATGGGTCATTCGCTTCGCTATTATAGTCTGTACTTGGTACCAATATACCTATAAAACTAATATACTGCTGGTGGGAGTGAGATTTGTGACATTGGACGAGTGCAAATATATATATCTCCATATATAGCTACACTTGTCTGTAAGAATAGCTCCGCGCAAGCGCCAGATTGCTTTGATTTTATTGGTGTAGAACGAGAAAGGGGAACTAGCGGGAGGGAGATTTTTACACTAACTGACAAGGATAGACAATAATGTTTGTAGCAGACTCCTCTTAACTGAGAGATAGGGCACCAGCAGTATATTTATTTATAGGTATATTTTGGTACCCAACAACTTTCTTTTATTTTCACAGTTTAAAAATAAAAGGGAATGTGTCTCATCCGCCCAATAAAGACATGGAAAAAATGTTTTGAAAATTGGTCCCTGCAAATGCAAAAAATAATGCCTATCATGCGGAATATTTTGAGAAAATATAATAAAATTTTCGGAATGAAATTCCGTCTTTTACTATATTCGAAATGAAGAAGACAGATTTTGTACTTACTATTATTAGTTTTTAATAAATTATATAACTACATTACAACTTCCTAGAACTTGTAAACTAAACCTTTAAATGTCGTCATAAATTAGAACTGCGTCTTAACTAACCTGACATATTTCCCCAACTGTTAACTTCGGTGAGAAATATTAACGAGCTATCATTTCGCAGTGAGTATTTCTTATCGCGAGTTGGCTCAAGGCACGAGCCTCTCCTTTTATTTATTTATTTATCTCACGCACAGCCAGAACTTTCATCATAAAATTTTGAATAAACATCTTGAGCTGTCAGCTGGAATATCTCAGAAATAAATGGGGCTCTTTATGGAGGGCGATACCATTTTCACTTTTGTTAAAGTAAATGAATACCTATTAATATTGCCGAGTTTATATGTTTATGCAAGTTAATTATTTACTCACTAAATTCAGCAATTAAAGTTTAACAAAAAATATGAATAACGGGAGATTGTTGGACTGTTTGAAACGATAATTTATTTAATTTTTAAAGTAATTACAGTTTTTCATAAACAGAAAAAGTGCATATCAGAGAATTTAACGTAATTGCAAAAAGTGTTATTTATGAGAAGTGTAAAGTGTAAATATATTTTATTCATAAGCGGAAAGTTAATTTCAGTCGCGTTTTTTAACGTTTTGCCGGTGTAACACGTTTGTATAGCGACGCCTCTTTGTTTAAATTATTTGTAGCTGGACGTCAAAATTAGCTATGGATCTTGCGTTCAGAACTTTCATGCCTTGCAAATTATTCTTTTTTGAAAGATTCTAAAATTGCTTTTTGAAGTTATAGTCTTTGTTAATTTTTGGGATGGGTTTAGTTCCATTCACGGTGTAGTATCTATAGGTGAGTGCACGACGTATTTCAATGCATTACGAAGAATGGCTAACTAACTGGGCTAGTTCATACAGTGTGCCGCTAGATGGCAGGTTTTGTTGCGACCCGGTTTTTACACAAAATATTTAAAATATTAAATTATTCATATATAACGCATAATATTCTATATCTTCAATCATTACCTTTTATCTTTTGTCAGTTCTATGTATGTATTTTGTACAAATTCCATACAGAAACGTTTATATATTTCTAGTAAAATTATAAAACAAAAAACATGTCAAATTCACTTGCCATTGACACCTTTCAATCAGAAATTTATCTTAGTACCTGTTTCTGTGGTTAAAATGTAGCTGGCTACCGCAAAATTGTACATTTTGGCACCTTAAAAAGACTATATTTCTCTTTATTTGATCCATACCCTGTTGTGCATCTTGTAGCAAAACATTTTCTGACAAATGGTAACGGGTCGCGTTAGCACCATTTTGTTTCCCAGTTACTTAGCCATGTCAACGCATCTCGTGCTCTCACCTATAGATACTACACCGTGGTTCCATTACATTTTTAAAGAAATATTACGTGTTGTAAAAGTATTTATAAAAGTATGAAAACAGCTAAAAAGGCGTATGTCACAGCAGGACAAGAAATTTTAGAAAATTGGATGATTGACTTATGTCCCGTAAACCAGAATTCGGAAAGCCGTTAGAAATTCAGTTCTGCCCACAAACCTCTGAAGCGTTCTAAGTTACTTGACCAATTATATTGTGTTAATTTTTAAGTTAGCCAATATGGCGCGAGCAGACACGTGACTCGAGCGACCTTGACTTGCTTGGGATCAGGGCCTCAATTCTCCAAATCATTCGTTCGCATTCGTATGCGTTCATTAAAGTATAGTGTCTAAACGTATACGTTTCAAAAATTCTATTCTCCAATGGTATACATTTGTCTCGCTTGATTTGCATTCGAATACGTTTGGCTTTCTAAAGGACGGTTCCACTAGACTTTTTCATTTGTGAATGGACCAATCAGACAACAGCACCACGCTCCATGCGTTTGATTAAATGTCAAAATTTGACATCTTGACATTGATGTACACTAAACCTACAATTTTATTTGAACATGAAAAAAATGCAGAAATAAAGTATTTCTTTTCTCTGAAGAGCAAATAATAATAATTATTAAAACGTGGAAAATTTGATTCTACTTCTACACACAAAAAAGCAATTGAATTTTGAGAAGATTTAATAATGTTAAATGTTATCCCTGTATCTAAAAAGACTGGAAAAATTGGAGGAAGATCTATATATAAACATATGAAATGTATTTACTGATTGATTTTAAACTTGGTACGATGAGCTCTGGGTAAAAGTCGCCTTCATGCAAAGAAATATAACATATAGGAAAACTATTTAAGATACTATGTACTTTTTACAATATATATTTTCCTTTGTGGCCACAGCTTACGGAGGAGCCTCGGAAAAGGATCATTTCATGAGTTTTAATTTTTTCTATGAACTACAAAAAATTAATCTTAAACATACAATTTGCTTTATTGGATTCATTCTTGTAATCAATACTATTAACTCATTTCTTGTAAAAAACAAGTTCACAGTTATTATTTCAATTAATAATGCCAGAAAAATATCCGTTTGGCAGGATATTTCTTCTACTTTTACTTATAATGAGCTCTAATGCAAACGAAAGTTAAATATTAACTTTTTCCATAGAAATAATAAATTACAGTCGGGTTGAATATTTTTATCATATTTCTATTACACATATATTATACATATTATATAAATAATTTATAATTTATATTTTTCAAAATATACTTGCCTTAATAAATAATAACAGAATTCATCACTAAATAATTTTATACTAATACTAGAATTATTCCCCATAGTATAGTGTTTTTATGTATAATACTATTGCACTTCGATGTAAACGTATGGAAAATTCATTGAACGAATGGTCAGTCCCCGTCCGTTGTCAAACGTATGAAAGTTGTACGTTTAGAAACATATACGTTCATGAAACGGACGCTGGAGAATACCAAAATCTCATTTCATACGTTTCGAACGCTGCAAACGTATACGTTTAGATTCGAGAATAAAGGCCATGAACGTATATGTTTCTAAACGTACAACTTTCATACGTTTGACAACGGACGGGGACTGACCATTCGTTCAATGAATTTTCCATACGTTTACATCTAAGTGCAATAGTATTATACATAAAAACACTATACTATGGGGAATAATTCTAGTATTAGTATACAATTATTTAGTGATGAATTCTGTTATTATTTATTAAGGCAAGTATATTTTGAAAAATATAAATTATAAATTATTTATATAATATGTATAATATATGTGTAATAGAAATATGATAAAAATATTCAACCCGACTGTAATTTATTATTTCTATGGAAAAAGTTAATATTTAACTTTCGTTTGCATTAGAGCTCATTATAAGTAAAAGTAGAAGAAATATCCTGCCAAACGGATATTTTTCTGGCATTATTAATTGAAATAATAACTGTGAACTTGTTTTTTACAAGAAATGAGTTAATAGTATTGATTACAAGAATGAATCCAATAAAGCAAATTCTATGTTTAAGATTAATTTTTTGTAGTTCATAGAAAAAATTAAAACTCATGAAATGATCCTTTTCCGAGGCTCCTCCGGAAGCTGTGGCCACAAAGGAAAATATATATTGTAAAAAGTACATAGTATCTTAAATAGTGTTCTTACATGTTATATTTCTTTGCATGGAGGCGACTTTTACCCAGAGCTCATCGTACCAAGTTTAAAATCAATCAGTAAATACATTTCATATGTTTATATATAGATCTTCCTCCAATTTTTCCAGTCTTTTTTGATACAGGGATAACATTTAACATTATTAAATCTTCTCAAAATTTAATTGCGTTTTTGTGTGTAAAAGTCGAATAAAATTTTCCACGTTTTAATAATTATTATTTTTTGCTCTTCAGAGAAAAGAAATACTTTATTTCTGCATTTTTTTCATGTTCAAATAAAATTGTAGATTTAGTGTATATCAATGTCAAGATGTCAAATTTTGACATTTATTCAAACGCATGGAGCGTCGTGCTGTTGTCTGATTGGTCCATGCACAAATGAAAAAGTCTAGTGGAACCGTCCTTTAGAAAGCCAAACGTATTCGAATGCAAATCAAGCGAGACAAACGTATACCATTGGAGAATAGAATTTTTGAAACGTATACGTTTAGACACTATACGTTCATGATACGAATGCGAACGAATGATTTGGAGAATTGAGCCCCAGCTGATTTGTGTGCGCATGTCATTTTGACAAGAACATTGTCAATTTGACAAGACCAATGTTTTGACTTATTTTGATTTTGAATTGCTAAAATGTTAATATTTTACAATTTTTAGGTAGTGAAACACATGTAATAAAAAATAATAACATCTCAGCAGTTAAAAATCAAAATAAGTCAAAACATTGGTACTGTCAACATGGCATTGTTCTTGTCAAAATGACATGCGCACACAAATCAGCTGATTCTAAGCACGTCAAGGTCTTTTGAGTCACGTGTCTGCTCGCGCCCTATAAGGGTTGAAGGGAAGTGGTGTGAAATCCAATGAAGATGGTTTTGAGATGATTTTAACTCGGGGAATCTTCTTCTGACTTTTGATTGTGACTTTTGTTTTCTTCCCATTCGACTGTTGTGACTTGAGTCATTGTTGAAATCCGCGTCCACCTAAGTTGTTTAGATTGTTTGTTTAGATTTAATTTTATTCTTTGTCGCTTGAAAGTAATTGTAAATATAGTATAACAGTAGTAATATTGGTTTTAGTAATAAAGTGCTTCAGTCGAGACCGACCTGTGATGAACAGTAAGTAGCCTGATAGATTACTTTATTCTTAGTAGTTGTTGGTGACTATATACCTAAGCGCTGATAGCAATTTAGTAAACCTAGAGTTTATTCTGAGGTCGTCCATTTTAAAATTTAACTAATTTTATGTGCGTCATGTACCGTCCCTTAAACAGTAGCCGTCACGATCCTTATAGTCATTATTTTGATTATTGTTGTCAACCATTTATTGTTTTGTGTAAATAAATTGTTAAATTGAACTACCAGTTCTCAGTTTTATTTGTTTAAGTTCCCCGAGTTAACTATTTTCAGTTATTCCAGAATCGTAAGTATTATTTGTGAATATTGTTTATTTTTTCCATTGAGTCTATTTATCCGCGAACTCTGATAACATGGATAGTGGTGGCAGCATTATCCTTGATCTAAATAGTTTTGCATTAATTAAATTAGTGTTTTACTTTGGGGCCAAGTATTCAAAAACTGTTTGTTAGAAGGGTAACAGTAGTGTGTTATTAAAATTGGTACCTCGCAACAGAAAAAAAAATTTCGACTCTATTATTTTACATAGTCGTAAATCATTTTTATGATTTAAAAATTTATGTAATTGTATTGTGTAATAATATTACAAGAAATGTAATTAAATATTAATAATTCATGTACAAATGTTTACAGATTTTAAAATTTTGAGTGGCTTCCTCTGACTCTTGGAAATGATTGTATGATTTTTCCAAAATTGCGGTTTTACAAATTTTTCGTTGCCCAATATTTGCCTTTACGAGAAAATGACTGCTCGAATGGCATACATTTATTTTACCAATGTCCACCTACAATGTTTTTTTTTAAACTAAACTTAAAATGACTACCGTCAGGTTAGAATTAATGATAATAAGACACATGGTTTATATTCTTTAGAATGTCATCATCATTACCTATATCTAAGTACAAAGTAGATTGGAACACCTAGCAATGTATAATATGCCATGATGAAATATTTATTTATTTATATACAAATTCTAAGTAGATTCTTTCAACAATAAAACATTTCAGCAATCATTCGTTCCACTTTTTAAAGGTATCCAACCAATCTTCATTTGGTATAATTTGAAACCCATTTCTTGGAGACTTAAAAACAGTGAAAGATGTCAAATTAATTCCCGGTGACTTAAAAACTGCCAAAACAATCAAACAAATTACGAGGGGAATTAAAAACGGTCGCAAAACTCTCAAATTATAAATCATGATTCGAAAATAGTCTATGCTTTACTTTTATTTTCATCACTCACAACGATAGTTCAAAAGGACGTGGCTAGAGCCCGACCGCGGGACCGTTTTCAAAAAATTAAAGTCCCGAAGAGCCGTGGTGGACCAATTAAATCACGATGAGGCGTGGTTTAGTAACGAGGGACCGTTTTTGAATACCTTACTCAACGCAGTTGGAGTTTTTTTAAAATGTTTTTTACATTTTTTACATGAATTACAGTTATTTACACCAATTTTGTATAAAACTAAACAAATTCGTAAAAAAAACACAACTCTGGTTCTAATTTAACTTTAACTTAATTTCAAATGATAGATAAATAACAGTTTATATGATCAGTCAAATTTTGTTTTACACGGTCTCTCGGTCTACTTATTGGGCCCGTCCAACTTTTTTTTTGAATTTTTTATATGTTACGAAGAATTTAAAAATATAAATTCCGTATTTTTTTGTTTTCTTGAAATTATGCTTAATAACGCCTAAAATAATTATTAAAGTTTTGGCGCGAAAGTTGTGACATTAGTGTCACTCCGTCATAAGTAGAGAGAACCGACATACGTTACCATTAATAATGGTAATATAATATGTAATAAATGTTGCAAGAATAAAAATACGTTTCCATTACAAATTGTGATCAAAAATCTTTAGAGCTAATGGTAATAAATAAACGAGATAGTTACTATATCATTTCAAAATATATTTTTTATATTTTGCGTTCATAATGAAGTCATTACGATACGCAATTGCGTATCGTAATGACCTTCATTTCGATACGCAATTTTTTGTTTTAGACGGTTGGTACTAGATGACGTTTTTTTAACCCATTTTTACCTAATTTATTTTTAGTTAATTGACAATTCATTTTAATAATATAATGTCGTTATTATTATTATTTTTTATTTAGGGAAGATTATTTACATGAAAATGTACAAATATAATCACAAATTGAGTAAGTAAATGTTAATATAATGTTCGAATTAATCCACATAGATGGACCTAGTAGTACTAAAAATTTGTAGATTGAACCTTTGAACGATAGAAAATTATTTTTAATTAATTTTAAAGCAAGTTTTAATTCAAATATAAGAAAAAATAAAAATTTCCTGTAAACTGAGGCTGAAAGGGTTAAATTGTCAAACGTCAAAGCTGGAAGATAAGAAATTTCAATATAACCTCAAAATTTCTTTTACTTAATTAATCATTTTATTTAATGAATATAATAATAATAATAACAACACATATTTTCGTCTTACTTTGCATTTCAAAATAAGCAATCAAAACATTCTCTGTTACGCCTTTGACATTATTTTCTTTACACCATGTGTCAAAATTTGCAAATTCTTTCTCATAAATCTCGCGCGATTTTTTAGGAAGTAGATTATTTCCTGTAGTCTGAGCTATATTACGTAGCTCAGGCGGAGTGCAACTGATTTCATCTTCCATGATTACACTAAATTCACTTAAATTTTGTTCGTAAATATTGAAATGACATGAACTTTCAAATAATAATTGAATGTGGTCAATTCAATGTTACCAACTACAACATTTCACTTACAAATTTCCCTAAATCAATTCGGTTTAATATTAACAGTTTTTTTAAAATATTTTAGTTTGTAGAAGGTGCAAAATATAAAAAATAGTATAAAGAACTCATTTTATAAGACTTTTTTTCGCACTTGTCAATTAGAAAACTCGCTGACGCTCGTTTTCTAAATTTTGACGCGTGCGAAAAAAACATATCTTATAAAACACGTTCTTTAATATACTATTTTTGTTTGATTTACTTACATGAATAGGTATAAGAGTAGTGTTAAATGATAACATGCAAAACTTCCATAGTACATATTATACATAAATAAAAATCAGGTAAGTAATATTAATAATTTTTGCTCGTTTTCATAATCAGATTAATAATTCGCTTTAATTAATGTGACTTTAATACTTTCTTTAATATGATATTGAAGGTTATTATACTCACCAAGTGCCATTATTATAATTAAAATAGTATTTAAACTATTTTCGATTTATAATTAAATACAACAATGACAGTATTGATTACAATAATCAAAGCGTAGTTCATAATAAAAAGTAATTCAACATTTACATTTCTATTTACTAAATGATTACAACAATGACAAGTATTGAGATTACAATAATTAAAATATAAATTATAATTTTATTGATTTAATAAGTAAATTTTCTTTTGATTTTAATAAAAAATTACTCGGATATATTAAATATGTGCATGTTAGAGTATGTGTAAAGCCAATCGCGAATTTATGAGAAAAATATGCATGGCCCACTGTACAGTGACATTTTCACAGGGTAATTGGACGACTGTAATGACGCTGACGTCACAACATGGCGATCGTTTTACGCTAAAAACTTTAATTACATTATTATAGTTATAAAAATACAAAATATATAACAATGTTTATTTCATTTTCATTTATTTATATTCAAAATTCATATACGACATGTAATTTCTAAAAAATCGAAGACTTGGTCGGGCCCATTGTCTTATTCTCAATAAATCTATCTTGACCCTCGTATAAGATAATTGGAGAACGATTTTATTTTCTAACTCTTATAATTATACTTACCAAATCGCTTGATGTGAAAGGCAACTAAAATCAATCTTTTATATATTGAAACACACTATACCAGAAAGTAGTGAATATACATCATGCTAAAGATCTAGATGTGGCCGAGTTCTTCTCCTAAATTATAGGTATTATAGGTTATGTACCGGAAATATGACTAGCTTAAAATGTGAAAGGCTACTGTCCATTTTTACCAAAAACAGGGATATTAATTATTCTACTTTGTAAAGTAGTCTTTAGGTTGGTATGAGTATAAAATATGAGAATTCATGATAGCAGCTATGGTGATTAATGAATAAAACTTTCAAAAATCATTCTTCTTTGAACAATCAAATTGTGATTAACTTCTTACTTATTGTTTTGTTTTCTTTATATTTTCATGTTAATTTCTTTATAAGTTTTGAGTTGAAAGAGCTGTTATAGTACGATATTTGCGAAATCAGAACATCGAACTACAAAAGTAGAAGCACATACTTTAGCTTACTGAGGCCTGGTATTTTAATTTCTATCTTAACTGTATATTAAAACAAAAAATGTCGTATCGAAAAATTAACAAATGTGCGATTCAATTTTGAACATTTTGACATTTGATTGCAAAGTAAACAAATCAGGTAAACATTTTTTTGTCAGGGTTACAGTGAATATACGCTTCGTATTCGTATATTCGCTGTAATACGCGGTTTCAATGCAAAATAAAGATTTTTGATTAGTGTAAAACATGATGAGGGGAATAGTCGATAATATAAAATTCAGAGTGCTCAAAATGCTTTTGAAACCAGGACTATCTTGGCCAAACCGAACGTCTGGCAAGCTTTTTTATACCTCTCTTATCTATGCTGGCGAAAGGCAAAATATAGGAATTATTTTTATTATTTTTATAAATACATATATTTTTATATTCAAAATACATAAGATAG
The DNA here is from genome assembly GCA_963082715.1 of Harpalus rubripes. Classification (NCBI taxonomy): domain Eukaryota; kingdom Metazoa; phylum Arthropoda; class Insecta; order Coleoptera; family Carabidae; genus Harpalus; species Harpalus rubripes. The sequence goes on from OY720459.1 coordinate 44,488,283, forward strand.
TATGTAATTTATAAAAAAAGCCGTTGGGATCTATAGCTCCCGGCGGTAGATACGGAAAGGGCGGTACATCGAGCAAAGCACGTTCTTAAATTGAGATGATTGGTACTTATAGATTGAAGGTGGGCGCTTTTAAATGATATATGAAAAAGGAAGCAAAACGGTAAAAATCCTAAGATACAGGTCTCAGAAATTGTAAGACAAGATCTGAAAAGGATGACGGTCCAAGCGTCAGGGTATAAAAAGATGAATGTTCGACAGCGATATGCGCAAATTATAACTTGGTCATCTGATTTCTGTTCAGTACTCGTACTGAACAGAAATTTGTTAAGCTAAGAGCGATGTCAGGGCTATCTGATGAGATTCCGTAACTCAGTGGTTAATTTTTAGCAACTGGTTAAAAATTTAACCAATTAATACCTATATTGACATAATATAACAAACAATTGGATACAATTTTTAACCAGTTGCTAAAAATTAACCACTGAATTATACAATTAATAAAACCAACAAACGACGCAAAAAGTTTAAGCGAGTGATTGATGTAGCGAAAAATCTCCGACTACAAAGTCGTGATGGTGAAAATTTTTTCTGTGAACTTTTGAAATGTTCTATTAACCAATGTTTTAGAACCAATAACTTGTCATTGAATTTCAAAAATATGAGAGTTCATGGACTTTCATAATTTCTACCTATACTCTATTCCACGAGACCTTTCATTAAACCAGGAATTCGAACCGGAGCTGAATCGAAAATCGTAAACCGGCAAAAATAATGGAGAATTTCTATTAGGTCCCACATAAATTGAAACTTGACCCATCTGTGGGTATAATAATTTTAAGAAATGGCCAATCTGAGTTTCGAAATAAGATTGATATACTTTGTCAATTCAAAAACATTAGATGGGGTTTAAAACTTTAAAATTCGCGTAATGAAAAAAACAAAATTTGTAACATTTATCTTTTATACACGTAATCCACGTTTCGATTTTAATAAATTTTATTAAAAATATTTGGTTTTGTTTTATTATTATTCGTAGTTGACTTTATATATGCTTTATAATTTATAACAGTTTGATGTTGGAAAAACGATTTTTTCATTATTGAGAATGGCGGTTTTTAAAAGTTAGCCCCGGGCGGCAAAATGTCTTAAGTCGGCATTGCCCGCAAGTAGGTATGCATATAGTTAACGAAATTTTCAAGTTGAAGACGTTAACTTTGGACATTCTGTATATATGATATTACATTTTCCATTTATTTAATATTTTGTACTTTTGCGACATTCAATGAAATCAATCTATGAAAAGATATGTCAAAAGTGTCACAGTTGAAACTTTGATAATATTTGAAATGGACATACATTTATTTATATATAGAAATGCGGAACCGTGTTCTTCCTAATAAAAGAATAAAGGTGGAAAAGGAAAAATATGTTTTTGTTATTGAGAAAAGATGTCACGGATTTGATTTGGGTTCAGTTCAATATTCTTGGCAATATGAAATAAAAGTAATTTAAATTTATAAAATGAATATTTTAGATAAAAGGATACCATCATTGATCTTTTTTAAGAACAAATAAAAAGATTATACAGAAACAGGCGTTATTTTTCTTCTTCTGTGAAAAAAAGGAAAAGCTCAATATCTTTTAATAAAAATTTTCACTTTCTTTAAGTGGTTTAAGAAGTCAGTCCAGTTCTAAAAGAGATCAGCAACTTGTAAAGGATAAGGGATTTCGATAAACTTTGATACAAGGAACTCTGAGAAAAGAAGTGGATACCAGTGATATGGTCTCTAAGGAGAAATATCTGTGAAACTCGAAGAAATAAACGGAAATAATAACTTCGTTATTGGCAATGGAAAGGTGTATTGTAACAATTACGGATGTAATGGCAATGGCCGTGCGCATAAGATAAGATGAAATAATAGCAATTTGCGTTCGAAACATAGACTACGTTTATCTCGACGTTTGAAGCCGCTTGAATTTAGTAAATCCCTTTTCAATCTTCGAAATAAACGATCGAGATTAGTATTTGAAGCCGCTTGAAAATGTCAAGTCAAGCCTATAAAGAAACAGGCTTGGACTTACGAAGCGGCTTGACTTCTGTCGAAATAAACAGTGAAGCTTCAAACAATGTAACTACGCATTCGCATTTGCATTTTACTTCATTTTATAAAAGCCGCGACATAAAACTTAGTAAAATTGTCGAAAAGCAAAATATTTGGAGTGATGAAAAAATAAATGTTTTTTAATGTTTTTGAAAGAGAAGACAAATAACATGGCAATTTTTAGGTTTTGGGGTTATATATCCAGGATGAAATTAGATCATATACCTCTCCTTGTCTGTCTTTTTTAGTAGATACGAATTTAAAGAAGATTGAAAATAACTCAATCCTATTTTCAATCCGCTGAGATAAACCAATAGGATTTTTCAAGTCATAATAAGATAAACGTAGTGATACACAAGATTTTTTCTACAGTCGCCACAATGGGGTTCTCCACCATAACTGTACTACTGTACTACTCAATAGTTTTGCAGTGAAGATAGCAACATATTCAAATATTACTTCTAGATGTTGTTTTGGCTTTCGTTTTTCCAAAAAATGAATGCCAATTTTGTAATGAATATTATAAGATTTTTCTTGTATAATTTATTTGTTTCAAGTACATTAAACTAGTGCAGTGAAACAGTGGATGTCCAATGGGAGTGTTCACGCCAAATTTTTTCAGGTGGCAGCATATCTGTTCATACCGTGATAGCTGCTGCTAAACCACAGACCATAGACAAAATAAAATTTTGTTAGTTTTTCTATGCCACAGACCATCTATCTAAACTTAAACGATAGGCAACTGCGGCGGCGGCTACGGCGTGCGGCAAAGAGTTATAGGTTTAATGGCCTTTTTTTGAACAATTCCTCCGACTAATGTCACGAGCTGCCACTGTACGAAATTTGAATGACATTCGACAGCAGTGGTACTTAATATTTTTGCATGCTCGTTCCCAACCCAAATTCAAGCGAAATTTGTGAAGTTGCCCTCACGACTCTGTTTACGCTAGGTATACATATTGCATCATTACCGATATCTGTGTACAATGCAGATTGGCACACCCAGCAATGGGTAATAAGCCGTTATGATATATTTATTTATTTATATAAATAAATAAATAAATAAATTGGAGTAGTAGTTAACTTTATGAATGTATAATAATTCAGTACAAAATTTACAAATTTAGGTTAAATTTTTAACAATTTTGGATTACGAACACATGGATTTCAAACGACAAATTACGTACCGAAATTTCAGAGAACAAGTTGCAACCTTTTACTTGCCACAAGTGTAAATACGTAAAAATGAAGAAAATTGTATTCCAATTACGTATCAAATCTCTGTAGATCATTAGAAAGTCGGGTAAAAAGTTGGAACAGACATACAAACAGGCAGACGGACAGACAACGCAAGTTAACTAAATGGATAAAAAATGTGATAAGTGATTATGATAAACAATTAAAGGTGCATAAATACGTAGGTACACAACTCGGTACTGCACAATAAAGGTAAAATATATAATTTTTATAATAGTTATATTGGAAAATGAAAAGTCTATACATTCGAAATTTATAAGTGTAACCATGGTTAGCCGTATTATATAACGTAATTGCCCTGTACACAAAACTGTTTGAGATCTACGGATAATGATGTTTCCATCAATACCAGTACCATTTGATTCATGCGAACATCAAACTATGACGTGAGGGTCAAATGAGAAAAATCGATGTTTATTATATTTCTATAAGACAGTAGCGCTTACAGTACTGTAACTTGGTTACAGAATAGCAATTTTCTTATATACAGAGTAATCCAGAATGATTGGAGGTCACGTGATATGAAAAAGTTCTGATTTTGATCAAAATTATCTTCAACGGAAAATAATTATACCTTGTTCCATTTAAGCCATTCAGTTTTGTAAAGAATAGGGAATAGTCTTGAACTCTCTGATTGGCTGATATTGAAGACAAGAGATTCGTTTACCCAATGTAATTTCGACTACTTGAAATTGGCGTTGGCACCAGCGCCATCTGATGAATAGCTTAAATGGAACAGAGCATAGTATTAATTTACCGGTAATGTCAAATTATGTTACCTATATTACCGACATTTGGAAAAGTCAACGGCGTTACGTATTTTGAATTTTTTGACATACAGTTTGTTTTTATCTTTTAAAATTAAACTGATATTTATTCAAATCGTTACGTAAGATGGCATTTACGGATGAACATGACAAGTTTATTTTGGAAGCATATATTGGTTCTGCCAGGACCAGGAATGATTGAAATGAGTGGAAATATGTACGCCAATGCAATCTGTCAATCGTATTTCACTACCACAATGATGCGGCAAATAAAAAATCAGAACGAGACGGAACCTTCAATCATTCTGGATCACTATGTACTCTGTACTATAACGTCGGTTACTTGTAGAGCCTACAGAGCTTATAGAACGGTACAGAATAGAATAACCCTGCGGGAATCGTGGCTAAACATTTTCTGTCGTGACTAATATGTTACATTCCACACTCGTATAATTAGCTATTAACTAGAGTTGGCAAATTCCCGGGAATTTATTTTTTGGGAAATATTCCCAGTAAATTCAGTGGAAAGTTTCCCTTAGGTTTTCAAAACTGATTAAATATTATTGTACTCATTCCGAGCTTTCTTTTGATAGAAAATACTTAATTATTAGAACATATTAAAAAGCATTATAATTTCATTAAATACACAGTAGATATAAATTACACAGTTAAATTAGTTCAGGATAGAAAAGAAAAAAGAAAAACACGATATATTTTAAATGATTACATTGTTTAAACGATGAAACTAAGTATTTATTCTAATTTTAATAATTAACATGAAAGTATATTTATTGTATTTTACGTAAGTCTCAAAAATGTATCAAAATTGTTTAAATATGAGACGAAAGGCGAAAAAAAAATTTTTGAAATATCTCAAAATCTGAAGTTTTGATTTTTTTATTTATTCTGAATAAATACATATATTTTCTATACTTGCGAAATGAAAAATCGAAAATTAACAGACACAATTTTTTGTTATAAATAAAATAACAATATCTTCGTTTATTACAGAAAATTGGATCGGTTAATTTTCGATTTTTCTTTACGCAAATATGGAGAATATATGTATTTATTGGGATTTTCAAGTAACAAGAGATGGCGCTGATCGCATTAAACAGTGGTACACTTTTTGTTGACATTTGTACGCGTAGCATTGCTGTTAATTGTGTTTCTTTAATTTTCGTCTTATTTTCTCATTTATTAGTATTTTTTATTTATAATTCAAGTATGTATAATTGAGTTTTTGTAGTCACACAGTTGTAGTTTTCATATAAATGTCAAATGTCAAATGTGTACCACTGTTTGTAGTTCTAATATTCGCTGCTAGTTAGCGTTTTCTTATTTGAAAATCCCAATAGAATTATAAAAAATATTTTGCAAATAACAGACACACGCGCACACTTGTTTGTCAACAAAGACGTTGTCAAAGTACTTGAAATAGGTTATGTCAGAAAGAAAAATTCCCGCAGAAACTTTCCAGTAATATTCTCGGGAATTTATTTTGGAAACTTTCATTACCAGTGAGGAAATATTCCCGGTAAATTTCCATTGTTGGAAATATTTCTTTTGGAAAATTTCCAGTTTGCCAATACTACTATTAACTATTAATAAATGTAATACATATTATTTATTTTCTTTTATATAAGATTAATAAATTTTAAAGTGTATTTATAAAATGTAGTTGTTTTTGAAACTTGTAAATTAGATGAATATAATCTAAAAACTCATAATAAAACTTTTTAAGAACTCCCAATCAAATTCTCAAAATATAAATTGTATATTCGTCGTACAAATGCTTTGCGTATAAAATATTTGACGTGGAAATTTATACTCATACTTATATAAATGTTTTGTGGTATAATTGTTGGCGTACAAAATTTTTGAATCGATATATGTGACCTGGATCCTGCTAGAACTGTCATGCCATTTGCCATTGGAAGAAGAAATTTAAATTGGTAAACTTGAAAGCTAATCTAAAATAAATACAAAAAATGTTACCTCACTCAAAAGTTCTTATTCAATTCTCAAGGCAAAGAAGATTGACGTTTTGATATATTGAAACAAGAATATGAAATACATTCGTAAGAAAATACGGGAAAATCATTTCTTTAGAGATAAATCTCAATAGAAAATACTGCTCACCTTATTTCTTTCTATATCCTTCCATGTTTCGTGTTTCTATCTCTTTCAGGGCTTATTTTCAATTTCTTTCCAGATTACTGTTAAGGCAATATTTCAGTATGGGTTTCAATTCAAAAGCTGATGTCTGAAAGAGCTCTGAATACCTGAATGCCACTTATTTATGTTTATGTTTGGGGAGATGGAAGCTAAATTGAACTCTCTACACTATGTAGGTACTCCTCAGGATCTCAGTTTGAAGTGTTTACCTGGTATTATAAATTCCTTGGATTACCACACTGAACTACATATGCTAATATTATGAATATATAACAAGTTGTGAAAGTTTGTATATGGGACTACTACGAATGTAATTAAAATAATAGTGCGAGTGTCACGCTAGAATGTGGTATTGTACTTCCATATGGGTGAAATTTTATGCAGGTGTCCATATGTCATGTTACTATAAATATTAAAGAATATTTTATTCTCTATACGATTTGATTACATTTTATACTTCATATTCAATGGATATAGACTTAAAAATTATGGTGTGGCCAACACAATACCTCCTGCTATTTACAACCCGAACAAAAAAGATTAAGCTGATTGTTATTTTTGGATTAGCGAATTTTATTCTAATTTTGGCAGTTTATTTCATAAAATATAGTCTAGTCTAATCCAAGGAACTACATTTTTTGATAATAAAATGTAGATTGAATTTTAAATACCGGGATAAAATAGAATTCACTAATCCAAAAATAAAGATTAGCTTAAACCATAGGCGCCCACAGGGGGGGGGGGGTCGAAAGGGTCGACTGACCCCCCTTTCATTTATGGACTGTATCCATTTTTAAAAGTAAAATTATAATTTTATTTTTTCATTTCAATGTATCATTGTATTTTTTAATAATAATTGGTAATATTTTCTTATATTTTAATTAAAAATTTATTACATACTATCTATTAATAAGTACGAAATAGCTGAAGTTTCAGAATGAGTAAATTATGTTATGTACTGTTAAATGTGTATTGCAATTATTTTTACATTATATTAGATTATCTTCGGTGTTGTATTTTCTTTAATATGCCGTAGTTTATTCTAATAATTTTATGATCACGTTCTTCTCAAAACTTTCACAATTATCGATTTTACTGTTATATAGAAATAAAGAAATAGAAAAGTAAATAATGAATAGACATTGCATATTTATTTATATTAAAAATACCTACGTATGATTAGGATTGCCGTATTTTGTGAGGAGCGCGATTTAATTAACATTTAATTATTATACATTTTATTTTGAGCAGTTCAATAGAATAATTATATTGTTACTCAGTAATATAATATTTTAATTTAATGCAACATTGTATTTTCAGATTCTGTTTCTGTACTTATTGCTTATGCTCGCATCTCGCATCATAAAGCCTAGTAGAAGGGGCAATTTTACGCTTTTAGATCGTACATACGCATTTTCGTCATAAAATATTGATTTTAATTTTTTAAGAATTTGTTAAATTTGCTTCATTGTAAAGAACTCTATATTATCTTACTTTGCATTAAAACAGATTTGACCTTGAAAATTATTTAAAAAAAATTTCTTACTACAAAAATATCGACCCACCTTGTAAAAAAGTTTGCGGGCGCCCATGGCTTAAACTTTTTTGCGAATATTTGATTTTTATTAATCTAAATACGTACCTACATATTTACTTATGCTGGAAACTGTATTGATTTCCTTTCCTATTGTTCTATTTACTTTTTTCTTTTTAAAATGTTACTATTATTAATTAGAAATGATTAGTTCTTTGACAGTGCCATTTATCTGTCAGTTACATACATTTAAATAACTGCGTAACCAAGAAGTTTTGTTTGTTTAAAGCGTAGACTCCGGGATTTAAATTATAGATAATTTTATAAATTTATCCATAAAATGTACAAAAAGTATTAAAGCAAATCTGTAGAAAATTTAATAATCTTTAATTTTTATAATAATATTAATCTCGAAAAAACTATTTGGAGCTTCAAGTAAAGTGCCTTTTCCGGTTATTCGATTTACACCAAAATCTAATGGGTTCTTTTCATAATAGAAAATGGTCGAAATACAAGGTTTCAAAATTTTCTGAGTGATGGTATTTGAGTTAGAATGGAGGATCCACACATACATACATAACTATGGAAACCGCTACTATATTTAGAAAATGCTGTTTGACAGATGTCAGTGTCAATTGCAATTGACATGTTTGTATTATAATTTTACTGGAAATATAAAGTCTCTTAAGTACATGAAACTTTCTATTTTTTTGGTTGTCTTAATTAAAGAAATAAAAATACAGCAACTATAAAATATATTAGTATGTTTCCATTAGCCCCATTGCTGCATACATTCAAAATGAATGCGAAAACAAGAATTGTTTTCTAATACCTCATGGGATAGATGGCAAAATTTTTGGGGTAATTGCAAACACAGATTTTTTTTTATCCCAAGTATTTGAAGTAAAGAGTTCTTTTAAATATGATGTAATAAGTTGTGCGTTGGGGCAACCCTACAACAATGCACAGGTTTAGTTTATCTTCAATAGTTAAGTTACAAGTCAACTCTTCTAAAATTGTTTCCCATCTATCCTAGTACTCAAAATGTATTGATAGAATTTTTCTGTTTTGGATTTAGAATGTTACATTCTAGCACGCAAAGGAACTTCATTCTTAAACGATTTTTGGTGATATTTGTTATTTGAAATTGGTATGACCACAATAAATACACTAAATATGTAGGTAACGGACAAAATAAAACCACAAATCCCTGTCACCAACCTAATAATTCTAGCAAAAATTCCCGTTAGTGGAAATTGTCAAATATTTTTACAAAAAAATCTGATGTGGCCAACACCAAACCCCCGCTATTTAATTTTTATTAATTTAAATATACATACTTACATATTTAGTTATTGTGGAAACTGTATTAAGATTAATTCCATAATCCATATAACTATGGTTCTATTTACAATTTTCTTTTGAAATGATTAGTTCTTTGACAGTGACATTTATCTGTCAGTTACACACATTTGAGATACTCGTACGAATTGTGTAACCAAGGAGTTTTGCCTATTTAAAGCGTAGGCTCCGGGATTAATGGGTCGATTCTGGTCACATCTGTAAATCTTAGAGATCTGTAAATTTGTAAATAAAATGAAGAAATTCGCAACAAAAGATGCCACTCTTATGCGTAATTTTATATTAATCAACAAAAATAGATACGTTTTTGTCGGGTTTTTACAGATTTACAGATCTGTAACACGTACAGATGTGAACATAATGGATCCATAAAATTATAGATAATTTTATAAATTTATCCATAAAATATATAGAAAAAGTATTTATGCAAATTTGTAGATAATTTAATAATCTTTAATAAAACGAATCTTGAAAAAATAACATTTGAAGGAATTTTTCGAAGAAAACCTATTTTGAGCTTCAAGTAAAGTGCCATTTCCGGTTTCTGATATACATCAAAATCTAATGGCCTGTTCCCATATTAGAATAAGGTAGAAATATGCCCGTATCACACTAGCGGGTTTTGAAGCGGTTGGCGGGTGCGTGTGACTCCTGGACCAATAGGAGCACGGTGGCTAGCGGCTGCTGTTGCGGGTGAAGGAATAGCCGACAGGCTATTTTTTCACCAACCAACTGAATCCGCAGCCAATTATTGAACCCGATACTGTCACGTGACTGCCTTGGTTTGACATGTGCTATAGTTTTCGTCTGTGACAGTGCAACATTAATGCCCGGTTTCTCCACAGCAACTTAAGTTGTTGATTATTGAAGTGCTACTTAATTGTAAGTCGGTCTTATATCCCAATTGCGTTGCACCAGCATATTCAAATGCGAACTTAACTTATGTCACAAATTACATTGGCAACAGCGTAAAATATGTCAAAGCTGTCTTTGTATATGTCAGTGTTTATATGCTTACATTTGTATCAACAGTATTCGATATGGATTTACCGGATTTCCCTAATTTTGACGACGTTAACATCGTGGATAATGTGGACGAAGTTGATTTTGTCGATATTGTTGAAAATGTCAGAATTCCGCGACAAATATATAATAGGATTGATTTGTTTCAATTATATGACGACATAGATTTCTTCTGTCGGTTTAGAATAACTAAAATCACAGCTATAGATATTCTGAGGCAAATCGAACCTCAATTGAAATATATTCAAGACAATAAGTAAGTAAATGCCAGCAATTTCTATACAATAGAATTGTTGCAAAAGTAACTCATACATTTAATACATTTTTATTAAATGTGGCGGCAATTAATTTCCATGTATTGTCCTTTTGGATATTTGAGACCGCATTAGTTTTTTTATTTTCAATTATCGCCTTATATTCATCCACAATCTCCGTTAGTAATTTTTCTCTTCTTTGCTATAATTAATACGTTTTTTGTCCATATCGCTGAAGACGCACCGTAACTTCACAAAATGAAACAAATTTACTGTGACTGATATGACAACTGTCATATATGACACATAAGTCACTGTTTTTTTCGACTTACATTTAAGTGCTACTTACGTCTCACATTTTGACATTTTTGCGTGGTGCAACAGTTTACGGTGGAACTTAGGAATAAGTCACGACTTAAGTCTTAAGTTGCTCTGAAGAAACCGGGCATTAACTCTTAACTTATCCATTGTTTTTTCACGAGTTCATTGCCGTCTTGAACTGTTCTCGCGTTTGATAAAAACGTCAAGACGAATAAACAGTGGGCGGTGTGGCGGAGCGGAAGTAGCAACCGCACCGCACAGTATGATTGCAAGAACCGCCACCCGCTTCGAAACCCGCTAGTGTGATACGGCCTATATGAAGTTCAAAATTATCTGAATAATAGTATTTGACACACACACGCACACACACAAGCACACACACACACACGCACACCCACACACGCACACACACACACACACACACACACACATCTTCCTAAAATAGTAAAACATGTTGTGGGGATCCTAATTCGTGCTTATTTACTGAAAACTCACCATCGAATTTTTGGACCGATAACATATTACCTCCCTTATCTACGGTATGACGGGAGGTAAAAACAAGTTTAAAGTTATACCGGGTTTAACTATTGCTATGAATACGGCTAATAGTGTATCATTTTCACACGTATTGAAAATAATATTGTGGAAGTCTTTGAATTGAGTTTTAATTTACCAACTTAAAGATAAAAATATTTGAAATACTTGGATAACGGATGTATAAACAAGCAAAACTGAAGTAAGTAAGTAGTCGTATTCCAATTAATCCTTGTACAAACTGTGCGCAATATCCAAGTAAAGATTAGCACAATCACTTTAGTTGTACGACTTTTTTAGTGCGACTTCATTCTTCAGAATCGTATCATCGTCTGTATTTGAAGTAGAATCATTACATGAACTGCGACATTTTAGCTGCGAATGCAGAGGATCTATTCACCCTGGCTATTATACAAGGAAGACAATGAGTCCAGAGTAATGCCAGGGTAAAACGAATGAATCAAACCATTAACTCAACCGATGAATAAAGCTTATTCATGTTGCACGTTGTACACTGTTCATTGAGTGAAATATCAGTACATTTCAAAGCAGAAAATAACTTAATAGAACAAGTTGATATATTTATTTATAGTGTTCTCTAAATTAATAGATAAAAGGGTTATTTGATTTTGATAGATGTTGGTTAATTTTGTTGAATATGAATTTCCAAATGCATTTACGAGTGTAATGAAAATTTGAATAATATTTATTTATACATCGTTACAAAATTGAGTGGATTGAAAAGTTCGTGACCTAATACAGAGAGAGCAGCGCTAGGTGCACTTTAACTTAAACAATCGGTACAAACTAAAACTATTATAATTACCCCTAAACCTTAAAATTAATTTTAATAAAAACTAAATATGTATTTCGAAAACTAAATTCTCGTCATCAGTAGTACAACAAGGGAAAGTTAAACAGAGTAGTCAAGATTACTCAATATGTCAACCATCCTAGAAGTCCTAACAACTCTGAAAAACAAGGGAGAGAACTGGGATTATATAGGGACGGGAGCCACCGTGAATGATTACCTATATAAACTAAGATAAATTTCGTCGAATAATAATGAGTCATTAAATTTTAAATCGCCCAATAAAATTTAACTTTGTATTAAATCGAAAAGTTTGTAGTTTGGTATGGGACCGAGATCTGCGTTCATAAAATTATCTTTATATTTATTTATTATTAAACTCTCGTATGCATCTAAATATCTATCATTATTAATTACGCGAAACTGTTTAAATGTAATTTTCAAAACAGGTTTTCAGATTAATTTAAAAACAGTGTCGGCGCATGCGTATTTGGCCGATGTAAGTGACAAATCCTCTTCACTCCAAATTCTTCGTTTTGCTATTAATCTAATTATTTTTTCTAGTTTGTACCACTACGCACTAAAACTACACAACTGTCAGTTTATTTGTAGGTTAGTAACACAAAACGACAGAAACGTTATGCTAATATCGAAACTGAATTTTAAGTGTTTACATGAGTACTTTTGAAACTAGTTTTCAAGTCAAACCCATGAATTTTAATTTTGGCTTGAGATAACTCAAAACCGTTTTGACACTGTATAAATGGCGTTTTCAATACTAAAAACGTTTTGAAAATGGTTTGAAAACTGCATGTAAACTCAGTAAATATGATTTAAAAGTTTAATATTAGAATTGTTAACTTTGTGATTATTAATGAACATTCTGTTGAGCTACGCTAGATTTTTCTGGATTACCGCGTTTTCGATGATAAAAATGTTCTTTAAACCGAGTGTCAATTTGTCTTTTAGTTTGACTAATTTTATAAATACCGGATTTTTTGTTAGTATCTATCTTATCTTTAGGGTTACCTAATAACAATTTAATAGTATTATACGATTTGTAAGTTACAGTTAAATTTTGATATTTAAAAATGTTGTTTAAACTTTTCGAAGCTTTATCGTACGGTAGTGTTATGTATTTATTATTATTATTATTATTATTATTATTATTATTATTATTATTATTATTATTATTATTATTATTATTATTATTATTATTATTATTGTTATTATATATTATTTATTAACGTTGTAAAATTAGAAATGCACTGGAGATTTTTTAGTATGGTAAGGGACTTCATTATAAGATATATATAAAGTCGATAAAATTTGATAAGCATTTTAATGATGTTTTTCAAAAATATAAAAAAGTGACCCAATAATGAGGCAACTTTTCTCTAAATAAATCAGTCTACTTCTTATCTCATATTTCTCGGGAAATCCAAAACAAAATATGAAAGTACGAGTTGATATTATAACTATTTTAACTAGCTTTTCCTCTCGAAAATATACAGTTTTATAATACACTTGTTGAGTTGAGTTGGCAGATATTCAAAACATGTAAAAAGTATCAAGAAAAGAAACATATTGAGTGGGCAAAAAACCTCTTCAGCTTCACCGAACAAGGTCTCACACAAAATAAATTTTCCTTTAGCGCAAAAAAATAACGAAAGTTTCGTCCTAATAAAACAATTTTCATATTCTATAAACTTCTTGTATATTGTATTCTTTTACAACTATGACCATAACATCATTCGATAAAATATTAGTCCATAAGAGTATATTGAATAAGTATAACACGTTTCTATTGCCCATATCGAATCGTTAGCACCCGTGTATGTAATAAAATGGGGTGAATATGTAGTAAAATATTTATTAAGTACAGAATTTTTTTTTAAAGATGTCCGATCAATTTCATCTGTATCATGCAAGAATTAACAAACTGGCATACGTTTATCTCTTATTTGCAAAGACTACAAGCGTGTGCGATAAGGATAAATATACACGTTTGTCTTTTAAAATTCTTATTGTTTCGACTAAGTTAAGACATTCCATTTTTAAACGATTCTCGTTTTCGACAATACTTTCGCTGTAACGTAAGTTTATTTATTAATTCGGATATATTACCTTTATTCATAGCCATACGAATAATGTTATTTTCTGTCCGTGTCAATGATTGACAGTGTGTATCTTATTTTTCACATATTTGGTTTTACATTTGCTCATAAACTTACCAGTTGACTTAGTTTTGAATTTTGAATGCTTCTACTGTAACATATTGTAACGCGTGAGGCCGGCTGCTACGCTGAACAAGCGTCTATTTATAGCGATGACGTAATCGCGCTAGCAGCCGGGTGACGTAAACAGGCGAGTCGCGACGTGTTTAATTACTTACGGTCGCCTGAACCATTCGTGTTCATTGTTATTATGCGGACGAACATTCTAGAGCTTTCTAGAAGGTAATGGCAGCTGTATAAAAGGGACGCAGTTATGCTCGGGAGTTAGTTACATATAGGGAGAGTCATAAAGAGACATTCACATGGAGTGTTAGAGAGTAAAGTGTTAGGAGAAGCACAGCAGTATCGTGGTGAGCGTATGCAGTTTGTGTCCAGTAGGTATTCGGGAAGTTACTCGTATACTGGGATAGCTGTGGATGTGAATACTCGGTAGTGTTGATGAGTTATCGTGGACACTAACGGTGAGTCGGAAAGTTACTGGTATACCGGGATAGCTGTGAAAGATAATACTCGGTAGCGTTGAAGAGTATTGGAAAGCTAGGTATACGAGGACAGTAACGGCAAGTGGAAGTGAATACTCGGCAGTAGTGGGGAAGAATTGTGGCATACGGACAGTCGGTGATGCTGAAGCTGTGGAAGTTAGACTGTTAGTTATAAAAATAGACAGATAGTGAGATGAAAAGTGTGACTTCTGTCCGAGCAGTTGAATATACAGACGCTGTTGAGTCAGTTGAGTATATAGACGCTGTGGAGGTCAGTAGGGGGACAGTTGAACGTAATATAAGTATATAGTGATATAAATATCGCGTAAATAGTCTACAAGAGTGTGCAACAGACCGGCAGTCTAAGATTGAAACGCGTAGTGAAATAAATAATTAGTACTATCGTGGAAATAAGTAGTAGTGTTAGTTGGTTAAATAAATAAATAGTGTTAGCATTATCTAGTTAATTATAGTTAGTCTTAAGTAGATTAGTATTTAATATTAGTAATCGTTATTATTTAATACCTTTTTTAATATTTAAGTATAGTTTAATAAACTTTATTTTAATTAATAATAATTGTCTAATATTTACACTTCACCCAAATAAATAAAACGTTACAATATATTTTGACAGAATGAACGGAACTAAAATCTTAGTGCATACAATTCGTAGATGACCTTAATTGTACATCTTTAAATTTTTTTACTGTACTTGTAAGTTTCGTAGGTCGTCACATCTTTTTTGTACGTATTAGTTATCGATCATCCAGACTAAATAAATGATAAATGAATGGTGGTAAATAAAAGCAATAAAGAGCGATGTCTTATATAATTTAAAAGGGATGATGGTTTGATCCTATACTTCTTAGAATATAATAAACACAGAGAGGACAACACTTGACGCACAATTATTTTTTGTGCGTTTCGGTATCCTGTCACTAGTGTATCTGTCATGTTTTACGTTAATCCGTTAATGCGTCTTAATTGTTTTTGTTCAAATAACGTTAATTCTTTCCTTGAACAAGTCTCAACGGAAATGTTGTCTCCAAATTTCATTTATCATTCCAAATTTTATTCGTCCCCTTCTCCTTCTTCCATATGTTTTCCAATAGGGGATTACAGCTCAATCGAATTAAAAGAATTTAGTAAAAAATAGTGAAAGTATATGCTTATTAATGAATATTAATAAAGAAATAAAATGATATAATTGAAATACTTCGAAAATAAGGGGTTTTTTGTTTTAGCAGGTCGTCACTCATATGAAATCCATATATATTATTTTGACTGGCGACTCAAAGACCACCTATAAATATATAACGAATACCGAGTTAGGGGCGGAGCCTACTACCAATGGAAGTAGAGAAATTCAAATAGCGGAGGCGTAGCTATCAGTCCAGTAGCGCAATCCTCAAACAGTTTTTATTTGAATATAAATATTTTGCATTAAACTGAATAATTTAAATACATTTCCAATTATAAATTATGTCGACTTGTACAGTATAATAATATTCATTTATTTTTTATAAATATAATTTAGAAACAGCATATATTTCAAGAACATTTAGGTCCACGAAGAAAATAGTTTCTGATAAAAACTTATATACGTGACGTCACATCTATATTTTCAAATTTCGGAGGACTATAACTCGCTTATTAATAGGAATTTTTTCACCGGATTTTCACCGACAGTCTTAGTTTTACTTATACGTTCAGATGAAATTATAAAAAAAATGTGGAATCCCCTATTAGTTTCCCTCCTTCATATTTGATTCACAATTTTTTTTTTCTTCAATTCTTCTCAACACCTCGTTCCTGACTCTTTTCTTCCAATCAGTCTTCTCGAACCGTCGCCAAACGACATCTCAAAACTTTCTAAGTACTTTTTCTCTTTCTTCCGTAAGGTCCATGTTTCGCAAAACTCTATATAAGACATTTTGCAAATCTTTTTTACGGTTCAATATTAATACGTCTAGCTATTAATAAATATAGTATTTCACTGGCTGCCGTTCATTATGCAATTCTGCTTCTAATGTTTTCCTTGCAATTTCCATTCCAATTTATTAAGCATATTTGAAGGAAGTTACTTGCTTTAGTATCTCTCCATACAACCATATCTGTAAGAGCCCCTCTTTTTTCGATATCCTCATTAAGCATAAATTTCATGATAGCTTCGTTTTAAGTTTTGAATCCGGCGCATGCGTACATTGTGTTCCAAACTGTCATTCTGTTTTGGTTATATTTGATATAACTTAATAACACTATAAATATGAACAAAGAAGACTGAAGAAAAATTCATTCGTGCTGTGAAATATAGGCCTGCATTATATAACATGCGGCATCCAATAATACTTAAGTACGGATGAAATTGTAGTTTCAAGTCAAAAGAGGATAATTTTGAAGGTGAACCAATAGAATGACTTGTTGCTGTTCAAGAATTTAGTTCCACATTGATTTGTCTCAGCGAATGAATCATACTATGTCGAATTTGAAACAATAATTCAAGAGTTGAAGTATGCAAGAAAATGCACGATAATCTCAATATTCTAGCACATCCTTTGTGAACCAGTTTATTGTCTCGACTTGCATGCTCGTAATGAAAAGTGTCAGTCTTGTTTAGTTCTTGTCTTGCATATTATGCAAGGTGAACGCAAAGAGAAGAACTTGTACGAAACACTATTAATAAGCATAAGGATAATACATTAATAGAATGCACGTGTAATATTAATTAATTTCTGAGACAAGAGACAATATCCTTGAGCACAGAATTTATCAATTTCCCCGTTATTATGCATATGACATTGTGGTCCCAGAATACCGGATGTTTCAGACCATCCGTGCTAGGCATTTTTCAGAACTACATGGAGATTCGGGAAAAAACTAGCATAACATACTCCTATCTAAATAATTTAATGGTAGTGGTCTCGATTTCCGGAATTTACCGGAAATAGGCGTAACTACACTCAGGTGCAGAATTTCAAATGTTTTCAAATTTCAAACATTTTTTGTATTAGGTATTATTTACGAAATAAATACTAATATTTTATAAAATATTTAAAGTACTTTCCCCCTGATAGCCAACTTATTCCTATAACACTTAGTCCCAGTGGCTATCCCAGGATTATGGTCTAGGAGGGGGGGGGGGTAATCGCGAAAAATTTCGGTTTTCAGATTTCAACGGAAATATGACCATCCCTGAATCCATTTTGACTAATTTCGTTGTGACGTCTGTAATAACTTCAGGTAATATATCACTTCCGGTTAGTCTATTTTAACCAAAATCTACTATGTTATTCCCATTGACATAAAAGTCTTATATACCAAATTTGAAGTTTTGAATTATATTTTAAATTAGTTTTTCATTAAAATGTATTACAGGCTTCAAGAAAAGTACCACTTCTGGACCAAAAAGGGAGGTGCACAACTAGATGTCATAATAGTCTTAAATACATAACTTCAACTTACTACGGATTAACGTTTTTAAATTATGTGAGATACGTACGTACAAACAACTTTTGTTGGAAACACTTTTTACTTCCTTGTACGTAAAGGAAGTATTGCAATCGCGAAAAATTTCGATTTTCAGATTTCAACGGAAATATCCATGTTGACCATCCTTGAATCCATTTTGATTAATTTCGTCGTGACGTACGTACATACGTATCTCACATAATTTAAAAATGTTATCCGTAGAAAGTTGAAATTTTGTATTTAGGACTATTATGACATCTAGTTGTGCACCTCCCTTTTTGGTCATTACAAAATTTCCAGAAGTGGTACTTTTCTTGAAACCTATAATACATTTTAATGAAAAACTAATTTAAAATATAATCCAAAACTTTTCAAATTTGGTATATATAAGACATTTATGTCAATGGCAATAACGTAGTAGATTTTGGTTAAAACAACGAAATTAGTCAAAATGAATTCAGGGATGGTCAAAATGGATATTTCCGTTGAAATCTGAATACCGAAATTTTACGCGATTACAATACTTCTTTTACTATGTACAAGGAAGTAAAAAATGTTTCTAACAAAAGTTTTTTGTTTTTAGAATTTTAGAATACACATCCAACGTTACCATACATGACTTAGTTTTCCATTTGTAATTCTGAAACTGACTGTAGTTACGCCTACTTCTGGTAAATTTCGGAAATCGAGAGTACTACCATAAAATTCATTAGAGAGGATTATGGGTAAAACTCGATTTTACGGCCAAACCTGAAGTTAGCTGTGAAACATAACATAACAATTATTAGTTTTTTAGACTGTAGTTGTGAAAAATATGAATTTTTCACTTACATATTGTTAAAAAAATATTAACGAAAACAATAATCTAACGTACAAAATTCAATTTGTTGAAACTCGAGTGGTTACATTTATTTTATTCTGCGGGCAACTTCAGGTTTGGCCGTAAAGTCGAGTTTAACCGGATTATGTTATGCTAGTTGTTTTTTCCTGAACCTCTAGGACGTCATAGTTCTGAAAAAAACCTAGAACGGGTGATGTGAAACATCCTGAATAATTTCCTTTTCATAAGCATCACCGCCAATACCGTGGTAAAGTGCGTTTCTTATATCTCGTAAAACGAAGATCGATTTCGATATAGGGAAATAGGTGTATAAAAATGCAAAAATGATGATGATATTATACTCCGAATAGTCGGAATTCCAGTTTTATATCCGCGGAAATAATGATGTCCTTACCGTAACGCGTAACGCTTACATGCATAATGGGATTTTGTTAGATGCGTTTCTTCCACGTTACTTTATATGATTGTACCACTGTTCGAGTGTAGATTTGTTGTTATGCATGGATTGGTATAAATTTCGGAGTATGAAATAAAGGAGAATAAGAATAAATATAGTTTTTCTAGGGTTACCAGATAGCATCGTATGAAAAAGAGTACACCAGTGCTAAATTTGAATAAAATATGAATATGGAAAAAATGCGCCGCAGGCGATTTTTTTTAAGTTCAAGGTCAAATAACTTTATTCTGGAACGCGTAACTGCACTCTGCACTTTTTAACCCCCTTTCATGTAAAGGCATAAATGAAAATACACATCTGAAAAGTTATAATTAATTTAATAATTATAATACAAACTACAAAAAATATAAAAATTTGTTATTTATTCATATTTTGCATAGCTTCGAACTGAAGTTAGCAACGATTTATTTGTTAAAATATGGACATAAAATTGTTCACAGTTAAAATATTTCAAATTAAATTGAACAATTAGTATATTTTTCACTGATGCAGGTAACAGTTTATTTCTTTCGTCTGTCCATTGCGTGACCATTAGACTAAATAAAATTTTGAAATCTTCGAAATGTGTGGTCCATTTATTTAAATACGCAATTCCGCGTTCGTACACATTTAAAAATTCATTTTTTAGTTCAGTGCATTTGGGGTTTTCACTTTTTTTCTTAAAATTTCCTTTTAAGGGCAAAAATTGCTGATCTCTTCTTTCTGTTAATGTTTTTTCAACGGTAGTTAAAATTGATGATATTTCCGTGAAAGAGTTATTTTCGCTTTTCATTATTTCCACTTTGTTATTTAAAAATGACATAAGAGAATGAATAAAGAATAAACTACAAATAACTTTCATTTATTGGATCTTTAAAAAATCGTGTTAGAACTACTGGAGCTTGTTCTTGAGATAAAAAATAGGATTTTAGAGCTGGATACATTTGAATTATTCGGTGGATGACGGGAAACAAAAACAACCATCGACTTTTTGAATGAAATAATAGTTTTCTATACTCGACGTTAACAAAATTGCAAAATTCTTTTATGCGCATGCGTTCGTTGAGTGTGGACTTACCCAATTTTGTAATAAAATGCTTTGAATAAATTTAGTCAACGGAATAATAAAAAAGATTATAATAGAGTACAACTTTAAAAAAGTAAATAGGACAAAAAAGGCAAACCTAAAAAGAGTACATGTACTCTAAAAAGAGTACGCCTGGTAACCCTAAGTTTTTCACACTCCCAATATCGTAAGTAGGCTATTAGGACATTGTTTGTAGGGATGTATGTTTATTTTACAGTCAAGATATCGGTTTCTATTAGCGACGGGAAGTAATGATTGTCCTTACTTCCCTACAGCAGAACTTATTGATTTTTTTTTTTAATGTATCAAATTCAACTGTATTCCTTGACAGCCTTGATATATCTGGCAATGACAATGAACAGGTAAAAATAAATCATCGGGAGTGGAAAAAATCTTATATGCAACACTCACGAACTTCCTAACAAAGTAAGAATTGAGTCTTCCACTATTTTTTTCATTATTTCTTTTGATGACACTTTATTGCAAGCGATCTGTAGTTCTAGAAAGTCTTAGGCCCGATATTTTCAACACCAAATAAATTATCTAAAATCAAATATTATTTATTTATCATAATTCATACCTAAATAATTACTGTTTCATTCGAGTTTGGCCAAATGTCAAATCCATTTGTTCATTAGAAGAATCAGATAACAAATTCCAAGTCACACATTCGCATTATGTTCACTTATGAACACAGATAAATAATCACAGGTTATTCTTCGTAACAGACCTTTTCAATTTAAAGAGATAGAAGATAATAGGTCTGTTCGTTTCGTTGCTTTGCGTCTACGGTTTACTGCTGCCTTCATATACTTTGTATGGACACGGCAGTAAACCGTAGACGCAAAGTAACGAAACGAACAAACCTATTATACGCAATGGAGATCTGCGCATAGTAAGAACAATTGGCGGGAGTCATGGATACACGCTTGTCATGACATCCAAGGCGTTTGTTTCTAAAAAAATTTAGACGCCCAATGTGAGAAAAGTCTCAGAAAAATTTAAAAAACTTGTCGAAAGATGTTACAAAAGCTTTTAATTGAAGCTAAAATGTCTAACGATGCAAATTTTCACCGAAAATACAGGTATTTTAATGATAATAATTTTGACGTTTCGTTTGATAACCCAACTGGCAGTTGTTAGCGCACAAGGATATTAATATATACACTGGATTGCTAACTTGTATATTGTGCACGTAGTCACCTGTGAGGCAAGCAACTGGAACGCAGCCATTTGCAGAAAAGGCAAAATAAGCGCAAAATTTAAAATTACATTTAGACACAAATTATAAATGGGATGAATTAACAGATTTTTTAAATATTTATTGCGTATATTTTAAAAAGTTATAGGTATTATTTTAATAATATAATATAGGTACATTTATTATATATATATATATATATATATATATATATATATATATATATATATATATATATATATATATATATATATATATATATATATATATATATATATATAGATGCCTTTTGCATATGTAGTGGAAAATTTGGAAATACAGAAGATGCTATATGATATATATATATATATATAGATGCCTTTTGCATATGTAGTGGAAAATTTGGAAATACAGAAGATGCTGAGTCTGGTTTTAATCTTCTTATATATGTTCCAGGCCTTTTCAAATAATCAGTTTCAAGAAAATGATGACTACAAATTTTTAATGCTTTTGTAGGTGTGAAATCTTTTCTTTTTATGGCATCTATCCACAATCATAATATGCCACTATTATTTAAAAGAAATCTGTAAAATATTTAAAACAA
>OY720459.1:44515760-44610760 GCA_963082715.1 Harpalus rubripes
GAAGAAGTATGTTTTGAAGTTTCTGAAGTATAATAGTATATTCTACGGGTGATTCAGTACGAGTGTAAAACCATATATTGGGGGAATCATTTTGAGTAAAAAATGTTATATGTAGGTATGGTCGGAAACTTTTCGTTATAGAATTACAGCCCTTTGAAAGTGCACTTCATCAGACATATTTTTATTAATAACTCTGGTACTAGTTGCTTTAAAATTTTAAAACTTGGTATGAAAATACTACTTATTTAGATGCATATTTATGTCATGAATGTTTTTTGTTATAATTTTTTTATTGGTTTCGCGAGTGGCGGAATAGTATATTCTATAACTAGTATGGAATAGATAATTTCCGCGCGGGCGAAAAGTTTGTAGGCCGAGTCGTAGGCGAGGTCTACGGTTTCACGAGTGGCGGAAATACTATTCCATACGAGTTTTAGACTATACTTTCTCTAACACTATTTAAAAAATATATTTTGCTTATCACTTGACATTTTTGCAAAAAATAATAAAATATTATTGGTATGTTATAAAAGCAATAATTTTTATTTAACTCACCATATAAAAACTTCAAAACGCGTAAAACAAAGCGTATAATAATATTTTTTATATTTTGCGTTCATAATGAAGTCATTTCGATACGCAATTTTTTGTTTTAGACGGTTGGTACTAGATAACGTTCCTTTAACCCACTTTTACCTAATTTATTTTTAGTTAATTGACAATTCATTTTTATAATATAATGTGTAAATGTTATTGTAGAAGGCGCAAAATATAAAAAATAGTATAAAGAACTCATTTTATAAGACTTTCTTTCGCACTTGCAGTGTTGTGACTGATCTAGATCATTTGATCTAAATAACTGTATCTAGTTCATTTAGTATGGTTTTTAATCTGATTAGATCCTTTTATGTATTCAGATCTTGATCTGGATTTAGATCTAAAAACTAGGATCTATGATCTTAAAAAAAGATCGAATATACGAGAAAATTCAAGAAGAAATTAAATACAAGTGGGTTGTAATTTATTTAACTCGCTTAAAAAATTTAATGGCATAATGATTCTCTGCCAATTTAATATGGCCTGTCTTAATTACATTTCAACAATTCTAATGTTTAAAATTATTTTTGTTTCTATTTCCACTTTATTCATTAAATTAGTATTAATAAAACTAAGTAGCTATATGTATCTATCTAATTTTTCTTCCCATATCTAAGGCAAAAGGCTACGTATATTCCTTGTCATTAATTTACTTCTTGTATTTCTATTTAATTAATAAGAAATAAAAAAAGCATTTGAAAATCTTTACTGATCTTTTTTATGATCAAAGAAAAACAGATCCCAAATTCCTGATCTGATCTAAAAAAAGATCCGATCGCAGAAATTGACTTATGATCTGATCTAGAACATATTAATTGTAAAGATCTTGATCTTGGTCTGAATTCTTTATAAATTGATCTATCACAACATTGCGCACTTGTCAATTAGAAAACTCGCTAACGCTCGTTTTCTAAATTTTGACGCGTGCGGAAAAACATGTCTTATAAAACACGTTCTTTAATATACTATTGTAATCATTTCTCTTATAATTTGACAGTTAAGGCAGTTGAGGTGACAAAATAAAAGAAACAAAGCGCCAAGCAAAGCCGTCTTGATTTTGAAAACAATTGCGTTTCCCATGTATGTATGTACTATTGGGTGAATTAAAAACTAGTGGTCTGTGACTGCCTATTACGGAATATTATTCCATAACAGTACCACAGAATGTCCTCATTCTGTAACAGTTTTTAGTTATAGAATTTATGAATTCCATAGTAGTGTGAAAATAAATTACTTAACATATTTATGTTTATTTGTCTACGGATAAATGTACCTGTGTAAAATTTGATTCAGTGCATTCTGTTTAAAACATTAAAACTGTAAAGGTGCATTCACAAATGAAAATTAGGTTTAGATTTATGGTTTAAACTTTGGCCGCATATTATGTAATGACTCCATTCATACTTCAGAATTTAGGGTCTCTAAATCCAAATCATAATGCTAAACATTGCAAGGTCCAAACTTTAGGTTTATGATTGAGTTTGACGTCACAAACTTCACCAATAAGAACAACTCCGAAATGATATAGATATATACACCCATCTATATTTAGTATCCACTTGATGGATTCAGCTTATTAAACATATGCGAGAAGAACATGGAGACTGTCATAACTAAATTGCTGAAATATAACCAATAATGCGAAGCGAATGACAGTTTCACGGCGCGCAGGTGTCTTTTCGAGTACTGCACTACCGATATTTTAATCTTGATTTTGAAGCATTTACACAGATGTCTGTACATATCAAATCTAATTTTCAGGTAATTTAAACCTACATTTATAAAAGACTTACTTAAATCTAAACAAAAACCATAAACCTAATTTTCATTTGTGAATGCACCTTAAGTCTACAGATTTTAGTTAGTTTGGTCCTACTACATTTTTTGAGGGAAGATTGCCTAATAATTGTTGTTACATTATATAATAATTCTGCTTAACTTACTTTATTGGAAGATCATCTTAAATGTGCTGATGTTTTGCCAAAATGCTTCAAATGCTATTAGATATTAACGAAAAACTGATATTAGTCGAAATTTCAATTTATAAAAATATATTCAATTTCTATGACCACCGCTGCGAACAGAGCATACCTACTTTTTCGAAGTTAAAGGCAAAGTAGAAGTGGATCAGTTGATACTAAAATCGGCTGTTAGATTAGTTGAGATGGATAAGGTACGACGATATCCTTTAAAGTAGAACTTATAACTTTTTATTTGTCATAAAATTTAATGCAGTTCTATTTTTTTATTTGGAACTCAAGGTTTAGTTGAATTATTACCTACTTGCACTGTTTCAGCACATCAGTAACAGATTTTCGTGTTATTAGTTTGTCGACACGTACAGAAGTTTTTCGAGGAAGGCTGTTATTTTTCCATTTGATAATAGAGTGAGAATTTTATATGATATATTTCCTTGAAAGTTCCAAAAACATTTCAAGCAACTTTTATATCATGAACTATGAAGTTAAAAATAAATAAAATAAAGAAAGTAAAAAAAAAAAAAAATAAGCGAACAAGGACTATATTCCATTTTGTACACGAAAATGTGCTTTTAAAAGCACTAAAGGTGAATCAAAAAACAGAAAATTGACAGTATTTAAAAAAAATTGTACATAAAATTCAATAATAATATTTTTCTACAGTCTATATACAAAGTAGCCATCTGCGCTCTCTTTTGTCAACGCAAAATGTCACTTTGCCGCTCAAGCGCGACAAAGTAGAAAAAACGCTCGCTGTCTAAATTTCTAACTATACAATGTTGAGAAATGTCACTTTTCTACATTCTTAATAGAAACGTTTAGTCAGGAACTAATGGCACTGTAGGGAACACATTTACCACCTTCACAAGTCAATTTGACACATATCTGCTCTGTCGGTATATTACATAACCAAACAAAATGCCGCACTGCTGTGAAAATAAAATAGGGCTTAGATTAGATTGAAGCAATAGCTGAAGAAGAATGAAAAATAACGATAAATTAAAATTAAATATAAAATAAATTGTGTGAACATTGTGCTGCCACCTGCAAAAGTATGGCGTGAACGCTCCCAATGGACATCCACTTTTCCACTGCACTAGTTTAATGTACTTGAAACAAATAAATTGTACAAAAACTTATAATATTCATTACAAAATTGGCATCAATTTTTTGTAAAAACGAAAGCCAAAACAATATCTTGAAGTCATATTTGAATACGTTCTTATCTTCACTGCAAAATTATTGAGTAGTACTGTAAGTACAAAGTGTACATTTTATTATTTTTTTGTTATGATGGAGGACTGTAGAAAAAATATTGTGTGTGTTTCGAGCGCAAATGGATATTGTCGATTTCGAGAGAATGCCGCGCTCCTGCGTCGCGCGGCAACAAACTCTTAATCGACAATGTCCCATTTTGCGCTCTTAATACACAAATAGCTATTAATTTTGCACGTTTCGTAATCGAGCAAATTGAAATCAAAATTTTATAAAAGTGACTTCTTTAGACTTCATTTACATTAGCGGTACAATGACGGTACGATGACGATACGGATACTTCTTGCTCCATTGTATTTTAATGGACCCATTTACATCTACATTCACGGTAAAATGACGGTACGATGACGACCCTTTGATATTTACATACCGTCACCGTACCGTTATTGTACCGCTAATGTAAATCAAGCCTTATAGTGCTAGCCATGATTTTGAGATAAAATCACGAACAAATGCAATGACATCAGAAATTATAAAATATAATTTGCATCAAAATAATACTACTTCATAACAATTACTTTTCTTAAATAAATAAATACATATATCATCACGACTTATTACCCATTGCTGGGTGTCCCAATCTGCTTTGTACACTGATATCGGTAATGATGAAATATTTGCACCGTGCGGGCGCTTACCAGGCGTTACCTCACGGGCACTAATTGCTGGCGTGGAGAATGCACCACAGGGGTCAATTTTGTGCCATTTAAAATTCGAAATATTTGGCGTGGTCGGGATCGAACACGGTTCTCCAGATTCGCGACCTGACACTCAGGCACGCAGCCACGATATCCCATTACTCTTCTTCGTGTGACTAATTATTCATTTTAAAAAATGGTGACTCAAACAGAGCGTTTCTACTAGTAAAATATCACATTGTGACGTTTTTGATAGGTAAAATGTCATTAGGTACATTTGTTTGTGATTTTATTTCTATACATACAATTGGGACCCATAGAAAACGTTGGCGGCCAGTAGGACATGTCAATATTATTTACATTTTGAATGAGAGTTTTCTGGCCTAAAATATTGTTAACAGTTCAACTCAACACGATTTTTAAGTTTGTTCAGTCGAATCCTTTCTTAAGAAACATAGTTGAGAGGCAACAATTCGTAAATTCGGGATTAATTACTATTTATGGCGTAATTTGACTTATGGCAACATTGATTTGGAACTGCAGTCTACGGGGACAAATATTAGTAAAATCAATTAATCTACAAATGTTATGTCAATAGTTGTTTAAAACTACATACCTGTAAAATTTTATTATAATCTGTCTTTATGAAATGCAAAGAGAAGACATATTTATGTATCAAATTAAAGTTTTGTGATATATTTCAATTTCTTTTCCATATTGATCGGTCAATTAACATTATCTTCTTTGCCAGAGATTACAGAATATATCTTGAATTTTTGTTTTACTCTTACACCTTTAAACACTGCACTTTTCGGTGAATATTATGTTCATTTTCTTTAATTCTCTTATTGCACGCATTTTCATAAGTGAAATTTTAAAATCTAAGCGTGAAAACATGTTTTATGTTAAACGAAACGATGATTTTTGACGGTTACATATTTGACATATACTACTGGTCGCCATTAATTTAGTTCCCTAAAATTCCGTTCATATCGTATGCTATTCTGCGGGTCCCAATAAAGAAGTCAATTTTATAAAAAATTGCACGATTGGAGTTTTACCGATGGTTTCCAAGGCAGTAGTTTTTATTTACAAATTACTGATCGGTAAGTGATGTGAATCACTTACCGATTAAAGCTTACTTTAAAAATGACAACTAAAAATTTTATAATACCTATGTCAAAATAATATTCAAATCTTATTTTTTAATTTTGTGCGTCGATCGTGCAAAAAACTAATAAGCATTGCGGTCAGTAAGTGCTCTCCTACCGGTATCGGATGTAATCAGGGCCAATCCTAATCTATCAGCCGCCTTTGTTCTTATATAAAAATGCGCCCCCCCCCCATTTTTTCAGATATTTAAGCCATTTATATTGCAGAGAATAGGGAATAGTTTCGACCTCTCTGATTGGCAGAATTTGGATACAAGAGACAAGTTTACTTAAAACTGGCGCTGATGCGAGCACCATCTGCTGAATGGCTTAAATGGAACACACACACAATGAATTTAATTTAATTAAAATTAATTGAGAACTTTTAGGGAAAGGAAAACTGATTTCCAATGTTAAACGCCTATGGCCCGCTTTTTGATTTACACCCTGTACCTATGTATGTATATCTGTATCAAGAGTTGTGTAATTTAATGAAAATATGTTACTCTGATTATATTCCTTAGGGTTTTTTTCTAAAGATTTTTGATTACAACAATTGCTTTTAAATTTTTTCTTGGAGCGTTGTAAATCAAGGTAGCGCAGAAAATTTTCTCATAGGGGCGCCAGATTTCTAGTTACGCCACTGATTGACATCATAAGTAAACTCATTCTTTTAATAAAATAAACTATACACTTATTAGGATAGATATGTTACCAGTCAGCCAAACAAGCCCGGATTAGCATTTCTTTACGCCCTAGGCCAAAATTCATGACTACACCCCCCTCCCCCTCTCAATATGTACCGAGTTTTAATAATGCTTGATTTCATTAATTTCTTGTTCTATATCGGTGCCTTTATGAGTTTATAAACGCACTGAAAACATGTTAAGAAGATCTATAGATGTACTGTTTTCGGAGCTTTTAGTTTTCTAGAGGTGGTATGACTTACTGCGTTTAAAACTGATACATAAATGACATATCAACATCAAATTACTGTAAGTCAACAAAAAATTTTCATCCCTGAAGTTCAATTTGTTAGCGGGAAGTGCTACCAACGTAAGTGATTTTACAAGTCGCATTTATTAAAAATCTAATAGAATTATAACATTACCCCAATAGAAAAATTATATAAAAACATGTTTCATAAGAACTGTGACCGCACTCGTCCTTTATAAAACTCATTGCGAAGCGGCTCGTTTTCCAGAGTTGGATTCGTGGGTTAACAGATTGCCATATGAAATTTGTTTTTCAATATACCTACTATTATCAGTTATCAAAGATACATTTACCATCTTTTTATAACTAGCTAAAGATTACAACTTTTATTTTGATTCTCTATCTCTCATATGAAACGCATGTAAACAATAATTTTGGACTTATTAGATGCAGTTTTTAATTCTGAACAGTTTTCGTATTTATACTTTTATTCTAAAATTCATAGGATAGAAAATTCAGTCATGTAAATTTTACCATTGTATTTGCTAAGATTCATAAGTAGACACCCGGTATAGAAATATTAGAATTATTTAAAATCTTCGACAACTGTCATAGCTCAACAGGATTTACCAATCACTCTACTATACTGATTTTATATAATTAAAGTAAATGTGACTGTTTACGTCGTCTAGTAGAGATGATGCCAAATGTCATGAGCTATGAAATGCGCAGATCAAGAAGTGAGACAGCTAGAGAAAGGTCAGACAATAGGGGAGAGAGAAAGAGAAAGATATAATTTTGCTTTCTGCGCAACAGCTCTTGAGATTTGGCACGGCTATAACTGCAGGCACTTCTCTCTTTTCGTTTTCCCATTTATCCAACTACTGGATGTGCGCCCCCTTCGTGCCTGCGCCCTAGGCCATGGCCTAGGTTGGCCTTATGGGTAATCCGGGCCTGCAGCCAAACCAAGTATTTAAAAGAATAATGCTTTATTAATATGTTTATTTCATAAATTGTTGATATTTAAAAAAAAAATTTCTATAAAAAGTTAAGATTGTTTTGCCGCCCCCATACTTGGCCGCCTTTGTTCTGGGAACAAAACCCGCTAGGAGAAAAATAAAATTGATATATACATATTTTAATTATCTATAACACATAACAAGGATTATTGTCTAAAATTAATAGGCCACTTTTCTGTAAGGAAAAACTGTTTTGTATTACATTCTGCAAGGTTTCATTGTTCATGTTTACTAGCTATGACATAGAAATATGGATTTTTATCAATACTTAAATCATAATCGTGTAAGAGGAACAATAAAAACTGTTGACCAAGAACAGAAGTTTTGCTTTGGGAAGAAGTAAGAACATATGTTTATACATAGTTGTTTTATTTGACCATTTTTCTAGTTTTTAGAATGTTCCAGATAGAATAAGTGAACTACGAGGAACTTCACATAATTGTATTTGCTGTTAAGAGCTTCTGCAGAACTACATGTCTCTTTTTAACTACAGATAAAAACTTCTATCTACAACAAAAATAGAATCTCTTACGAGCAATATTCCGACAGATGGTCGTAGCACTAATGTTGTTTTTATTATATGTAAGTTCGTTCTCAAGTTTTAAATTTAATGTAGTTTTATTTTTATTGTGATAACAATTATCAACTTTTATAAATAAATCTTTTATATAAGGTGTCCACAATAACCTGTCCAACATGAGGATCTTGAGTACTAATGACAGTGCCGTAACTAGGGCGTGGCAAAGGTGGCACATGCCACGGGCGCAAAATTTTAGGGGCGCAAAATTTTAATCATTTACATGGTATAGATCAAATATTTCTAAAATCTATTTTTTAAATTTAACAAATAATTATCTACATGTAGGCCAGACAGCAAGGTGATTATTGTGGACATAATTGGTGACAAGCTGGCGTAAATTTATTCTCTTTATTGGGACCTCCTAAAAGACATACTAATTTTGCATCATCTAGCGGCCTCGGATTTTGCCGCAATCTTGTCTCTAAGGTGCAAAAAATGAGTTTTTGACCATTTTCTTGAAAACAGTGGCCCGTATTAAAATTTTACAAGAATACAAAATTAAAGCTCGTAATTTCCTATACATAAAAGAGTTGTTACATTTTTTGCCTAGGACGAACTCTAAAAGAGTTATGTTAAAAAAATAGTTAATCAGAATAACAATTTGTGATAGAAATTGAAATATTAGGTATTTAGTACTTAGTATATATCTTATTTCATTTAAGCCATTCAGTATTCTCTGATTGGCTAAAATTGGAGACAAGAGACAAGTCTACCCAATGTATTTTCGGCTATACTTAAAACTGTCGCTGATGTCAGCGCCATCTACTGAATGGCTTAAATGGAACAGAGTATAGATGGTTTTTGCGAATTAGCGGTTCGCGATTTACTAACAACTTATATGAAATTCCTTTAAAGTTTTAAACATCTACAAATCGGTTTAGATCTCATTTCATCTAAAATTTCGACACGTATTAAATACGTAATATTATTTATCTTTAATCGTGTCAAAATTTTGGATGAAAATATGAGACCTAAGCTGATTTTCAGGTGTTTTAAATTATAGAAAATGTGCATGTAAGTTTAAGTTGATAGTAACTCGCAAACCGCTCATCAGAAGTTTATTTTATTTGAATTTTCTTGATATGTAGGGGCGCAAATAAATTTTTTGCCACAGGCGCTCAAAACCCTAGTTACAGCTCTGACTAATGACCAATTGCACCGCTTATAGTACAATTTTACTGTTGGTTAAATGGACAATATAGTATCGAAATGAAATGTCAAATGAGTTGCTAAATATTACTGTCAAAATTACGATAAGCATTTTTTTTTTTTGTTGTTAACCAGTAGTTAAGACTTTAAATATAAGCGGTGCAAATGGCCATTAAAGACATAAAAACGGTTAAGTTAGATAAAAGGACAAGGAGGTCATTTTAGCGATATCTGTTTTATCTGCATATAATGCATTAGGTCACTAGATATAGATGAAAATATACTGACGAGCAAAAAATAAGGTCATTTTGAAAAACATCATAATTTCAAAATAACCCCAACTTTTCGCTCGTCAGTATACACCGAGGTATACAATCTGTTTAAGACCACCCGTACCAGGCTATTTTTTCAGTACTACAACGACCTAGAGGTCCAGAAAAAAAAACTAGAATAACAATCCCCTCTGAAAAATTTAATGGTAGTAGTCTCGATTTCCGAAATTTACCGAAAGTAGGTGTAACTACACTCAAGTTCAGAATTTCAAATGGGAACCTAGGTCATGTGTGATATCGTTGGATGTGTATTCTAAAAACAAACAACTTTTGTTGGAAACATTTTTACCTCCCGATACCCTTGGTAAGGGAGGTATATGGATCGTGCTAAAAATCGCATATCGAGATTTTGGTAAATGACCACGTTTTAAGGTCCCTAGAATCCAATTTTAACATTTTCATTCAGAAAATTTTTAAACCTTGTATTTCGAACATTTTCTGTAATGGAAAGAGCCCATTAGATTTTTGTGTAAATCGGATAACCGGAAATGGCACTTTACTAAAAGCTCAAAATAGTTTTTCTTCGAAAAATACCTTTAAATGTTATTTTTTCGACATTAATGTTTATATAAAAATTAAAGAGTATTAAATTTTCTATGGATTTGCATTAATACTTTTTCTATATATTTTATGAATAAAATATAAAATCATCTATAATTTAAATCCCGGAACCTACGCTTTAAACAAACAAAACTTCTTGTATGTAACTGACATAATAATAGTAACGTTTTAAAAAGAAAAAAAGTATATAGAACAGTAGGAAAGGAAATCAATACAGTTTCCAGCATATGTAGGTATTAGTGATGCACACGAGGCGAGACGAGACGAGAAATATAAAATATCGATCTCGTCTCGTTTTCGGATCTGTAATCTCGATCTCGCTCTCGTTCTCGCAATTTTTTTTGGGTCTCATCTCGTTCTCGCACGAGAGTTTCGCGAGAGTCTCGCTATATAAATAAGCGCTTGCGCACTACGTATTTACGTAACTATTTAACTACAAGAGACAAGTTCGCACCAATAGCACCGTCTTCCATGTATTTGCAGTCGTATAACTATAATAAAGAGACGAAACACAAAATTCTGGTCACCAAATTATTTCAATACGAACATAATGTTTATTCATTTACGGTCACCAGAAAATGTAATAAGTTCTATCATCAGTAAAATGAATTAAACATTTAAAAATTATTTTTTGTAACTAAAAGTACCTACACTTTTTCATTAAATATATGCCACTATTCAAGTAAGTTTAAGTCATAAAAAACCGCTACACTGGTAACCCGCTGGCAACAAATCACTCCGCTTCTCTCCCTGTTGGCTCGCATCGACGCTTAATATAACATCCTTTACTCTTCAGGGGCGACAAGAGCTTTATTAACGGTGGTTTTAACTGGGGTGAATTAGGGGCTGAAATATTAGAGAAAACTAGTTCTATTGTATGCAATACCGATTTTGTCTTTATTTTTGCATTTTCTCGCTCAGAGACCGATACTAATCGACTCTAAATAGACTCAAAAAATATTGTGAATTCATATAATTTTCACATTTACGTGTTCTATGCATGAATTAGCGTTGACTCTACTCGTACGGTGCATTTTTCAATGAATTTATGAAACAATGCTATAAAGTTACAAATACTTTTTATTGTGAGATTCTCTCGAGATTTCTCGCGTCTCGCAGTTGTTATATCGATCTCGCCTCGAATTTTAAACTGCAATCTCGTTCTCGTCTCGCATAATGCAACGAGACGAGTCGAGATGCGAGAGTACTCTCGCCTCGTCGTGCATCACTAGTAGGTATGTATTTAGATTAATAAAAATTAACGATTCGCAAAAAAGTTTAAGCTAATTCTCATTTTTGGATTACTGAATTCTATTTTACCCCGGGTATTTAAAATTTAATCTTAATTTTATTATCAAAAATGGTAGTTACTTGGATTAGATTAGATTATATTTTAAGAAATAAACTGCCAAAATTAGAGTAAAATTCGCTAATCCAAAAATAAGGATTAGCTTAATCTTTTTTGTGACTCGGGCAGTACATGGCGGGAGGTATTGTGTTGGCCACACCATATTTTAATATTAGGAATTAACTACGAAATAAATACTAAAAACATTTTAAATGTTCGAAATACTTTCTATCTTTTAGTCAACTTATTCCAGTTTTTCACTTGTTGAATTTGGCACTTCCTACTTTTAATTACTGTCTCACACCAGTGGCGTACCCAGGGAGAGGTCGATGGGGGCGGTCGCTCCCCCTACACCTATACATATTTTTTATATGTCAGTCCGAGTTAGATGTAACATTATCATAAATTTGCTCTAAATTTTGTTCATTTATGTCGAAATTTCTTCTAATAATGACTCCACACTTAAGTAAATCTGACTTAAGTATCATTCACAATACAAAAATTATGATAGAGGATCATTGCAACTTGTTATCAAGAAAAAAATTAGCTTGATGAAAAAATTGCGGTAGAATTTCCAGGGAAGAGAAAGCCATTTTCAAACGTAAATCGAGGTAACTGATTTCATTGTTTAATGCTTCTAATATTTTTTAAAAGTAACACTCCTACCTTAATATTTTAAAATATGTTTGTTTTTATTTTAGATATGAGAAAATAAGTACATGAAATTGTTTAAAATATATGTATATATTTATAAAAATATGCGAAAAGTAAATATACAAAAATTATATACAGGGTGTAAATGAAATAAGTGCATTAAATTTAACCAGTGATGTAACTCGTCGAGAGCAACAATTTTTCTTAATAATTTTTTTTTCTAAATCTTCTGGTTTTTGAGTTAAAATTCTTTAAAGATTTGTTTAAAATTTCGTTACCCGCCACTGGCAAGATCTCTGTTGTCCTCAGCTGTTTGAATCAAAGATCGATGTACACAGCACAAAAATTGTCGGGTGGTGGTTGCATACATGTAGACACATTAATTAACGATCAACGGAAAACATTTATTATTAATAAATTCGTAATAGTACAATTTTTAAAATAAAGAAATTTAAAATTTGAATATCAAAATTATAAAATTGTGTATTAACAAAGGTTTCTAAACTGTGTGAATAGAGTAAGCGCGTGGGAAGAGCATACTAGTTATGGAGGTTATGAAATGAATTTTCGTGTGTCAACTGTCAAATAATAGTTTAAATACGTTATTCAAAAAATGTAAGTACATACTTTTGTCCATTTAAACGAGGTGGGATTATATGAGGACCAATGACTCGTCAATTTATTCCCGCCCAACAATTAATGATATTTTTTGTTGAAAATTGTTTCCTTCTTACAGTATGAGGATTTTTGTGACCAGATAAGCGTATTGTGCATTATTAAAGACACTTTCTCTAATATATCCAGCCCTATCAGTGAACAATACAACTCATTCGCAAAATTGAAATGCTGGAAACAATGAAATTTTTGCACATGGTATGGAAGTAACTGTTACTCTTTTAAAATATTCAAAATTGTCATATGTGACACATCAAACTGTGATAATGTCGAAGATATTGTATGTGGTACAACATAAATTTACGAATATTATGAAGAGGATGATTTTCGTGTAACTTCGTTGACCTTGAGAACTTCACCATAGATAATTACAATGTCTGTGTAATCTTAAACTGTCAATTACTAAAACAAAATTTTTCATAGGTATTGCTACTGCAATCAATTATTACAAAAATATTTGGAACGACTCGTCAATTTACGGGGTGGTAAAAATCCTAAAAAAAATATGCGATTTCGAGAAAAAGTTATTATGAAATATTGTTGCTCTCGACGAGTTATATTACTGGTTAAATTTAGTGCACTTATTTCATTTACACCCTGTATAAATATAAATTTCCTCTATATCGCCCCCCCCCCCTAGACCGGAATCCTAGGAACGCCACTGTCTCACACTTGCATGTTTTTGGTGTGTACAAGAAATACAGTCTGGTAATAAAAAAGATTGTGTTAGATTTAGTATTCATGTTACAGATAGAATTTAATGAACAATATAAAAATGCATTTTGATGTTCTGAATTCAATAATTTTTTATGACAGAACCACACACACTACAAGGTACAATGATATTTTGGTATAACAGCACAATCTTACAGACAACTACATATTTTTTCGATGTTTCATTATTCATCCACTAAATGATACTAGCTGTATTATAATAAATGAACCAAAGTAATCCGAATCAACCCGGAAATCCGACTCACCCGCATTTACGGTACCTTAATATTTTTTATGCACATTTATTCCAGTTAGTTTTATAACTTGAGCGAATGATGAAAATTTTTAAAAGTACTTAATTTTTTTAAATTGTATTATTTTAAACTTCACAGTGAAGCACTGCTTTCCCTCACAAACAGCCTTTGTTAAAGATAGTCCAAATTTACAAAATGTATAAAATGTCGTCCCTTACAAAATTAAATATGGAAAATTCATCTTCATGAATGACACTCACTATTTATTTGACTTTCTTTGATAGTTTTAAACGTATTTACATCATTATTTTCATTTAATTGCGAAATCTCTTGAGAATCTGGTAACGAACTCTCAATTTATTTAAAAAGAACGATTTTGAGGGTGAAATGTTAAGTGGTTTAAGAACAAAGAGAGCAACCTTCTGAAATGTCACTCGTCTGATCTTCTGTCCCGTGAACTTAATTGCTGCTTCTGCCTCAAGAAAGTCACTAGGTTCGTTGGCCTCATATTCGCTTAGTTTAGTGAAAATAAAGGCCTAGGTTTAGATGTATTAGATCCTGTTGGCTAAATGTTATAACAAGATTTAGCCGGTTTAAAGGTTTAAACATGAAGGTTTCAATGTTTAATTTGCCTATGCAATATGCGTAAAGCTAGATTATTCTTATTAAAGTTCCAGAATGATTTATTCCCGAGAATAATCTCCAGAGCTTTATTCTCAGTATAATAATGATAGGATTGGTTAAAACGCAAACACGTGACACAAAATGGAACATTTCATTGGTTGTAAAAAATGTTAAAAAATAATCAGCTCGATTTTTCCCAGAATTTTTATGCAACCTTATGATTTATTTGCATGATTATAAGGGTATGAAAAATCAGTATCGGATTCCACTACTAAAATTCTCTATTGCTATTTAAATATTTTTGTGATGTCATAACTGAATCGCACAATATTAGTGTGTATTTTTAAAAACTAAAATCGACGTGTTTCAGCATTTAAAAAAAACCGGTTGAGTTCCTTGTTTTTTTTTTAAATATTCCATACTTTAATTGCACACTGTATATAAAAAGCAAATAAATTTAATTATTTTATGGGGTAAACATTGAAAATATTCATAATTGAATGACAAAAAAGTCTCCGTACGATTACTAAAACATTAAAATTATAAACCAATTATGTATGTTTCATAAGGAAAAATAATACTTTGTTGCGTTTCATTTGGTATTTGTAACCGAAGCATCCCGCGTAGTCGAATTCCATGGGATTGAAATCCCTTTCGGTCGAAATGTATGCCACCACTTATTCCGTTCTACAGATATTCAAATATTTCCACGCCGTCGAATCCCACCCGGTCGAAATGTTACACGATACAAATCCCTCGCCCCCGTACCGCTCTCTTTATCGATCGTATTGCATTCTAACAATCTATGCTTCGTGGTAGTTCCGCGTCAAACATAATATATTAAAAAGAAATTTTAAAACATATTGGTAAAATTATTGATATTCTGGCCATTTTAGATTAGCTGTCATATTATGTGAATAAGCAGTTCATTCTTTATTTCAGTTGTAAAATTATGTATTACTGTGTCTATTATAAATCTTATGCTTTTATTTCCAAATATATTTTCTTCCACTCGGCATATTTTGACAAAAACGGTAACTTGTATCTACTCTACACATACTTGTCTACTTGAAAATAAATTTAATTATTTTATAATATTAAATAACTAGTAAACTATCATGTTTACTTAAAATGTATAGGTAAATAATTTTCCTGCTTCATTCATTAAATAGTTCGTTGTATAATAATATAATATGTTTTAAAATTTCTTTTTAATATATTATGTTTCACGCGGAACTACCACGAAACATAAATTGTTAGAATGCAATACGATCGATAAAGAGAGCGGTGCGGGAGCGAGGGATTTGTATCGTGTAACATTTCGACCGGGTGGGATTCGACGGCGTGGAAATATTTGAATTTCTGTAGAACGGACAAAGTGGTGGAGGTACATTTCGATCGCGTGGGATTTCGACCGCGTGGAATTTCGACCGCGTGAGATTTCGACCGGGTGGAATTCGACCGCGCGGGATGCTTCGAATTGGAGTATGCAATATGATCGATAAAAAGAGCGGTACGGAGTACGGAAGCGAGGGATATGTATCGTGTAACATTTCGACCGGGTGGGATTCGACGGCGTGGAAATATTTGAATTTCTGTAGAATGGAAAAAGTGGTGGGGGTACATTTCGACCTAACGGGATTTCGACCGCGTGGAATTTCAACCGCGTGGGATTTCGACCACGTGGGATTTCGACCACGTGGGATTTCGACCGATGGGATTTCGACCGCGTGGAATTCGACCGCGCGGAACGTACTCTTTGTAACTCTAATTAAGTGACGAACCATTGAATCTACTAAATTTTTGCTCACTGATGGCGTTATTCTGCCATTAATTTTTCAATTTATTTTTTTAATTCTTCTTATATTTTAAATGTATAATATTCTTGTTTCTTCCACGA
The DNA here is from genome assembly GCA_963082715.1 of Harpalus rubripes. NCBI lineage: Eukaryota > Metazoa > Arthropoda > Insecta > Coleoptera > Carabidae > Harpalus > Harpalus rubripes. The sequence goes on from OY720459.1 coordinate 44,532,147, forward strand.
ATTACCCGCACTTACGCAGTTGGGTTTAAGTCTGGTGACTGCAAGGGCTGATTAAACGTATTTTTGATATTAAACAATTGCACAGTCATTCTCTTACAAGACGCAAATTGTCTGCTAAGCCATATTTTTCGGTACTTTGCTTTAAATTTACTTTTAAAATATCGAGGTAACTTTTGCAATTCATGATTGTTGCAATACTAATTTTCGTACTCCGCCCGCTGACTAAATGGAAACTCAAACCATATGCTGCCAGTTATTAAATATTAGGCCTGTAAATGTATACATTTTATTATTTACAACTTAATTTATTTAAAAATGAGTTTGTCAATGTGAGATATCAGAATTATCCCAAATTATTTGCTTTTAAAATGGTTTTTGTTCAGTATGAATATAAAAAAATATTTATATCACAAACGGCCGTTAACAGCATTTAGAAATATAAATGCTTTGATACCGGTCTAATAATGTAAATAGCAATTATACGACCTAATTCTCTAAGCAAATTTGTTAAAATTAACAACTATTTTTAATTGTTAAATTAAATGTCAGTTGCTAAGTTCAAAATCCCAATTCACTATTACATCAAGTTGCTAAAATTTAACTAGTCATTACGTCGAGTTGTTAATCTAATCTGACAACTGCATTTCTACCGTTGTCAGTATTGAACAATCGTTGGTAATGGTTTTTCTTGAAAATTTTGTTAGGAAATAAACTTTTATTGGAAATAGAGCAACGTCCATATATATACATACTTGACCAATAATTATATACATTTTTTATACAAGATTTATGCATAGAAATTTGCGAGATGTTAGTAATCCATTCCCAGTATCGGTAAAAAATATTTACAAAGATATTCAAACTGAGCAAGGTGTCGTTCATGATTTAATTCGCGAATTGGATGGTCTCATATGCTTCAGTCGGTATATGTTCGAAGGTTTCATGTCACAAAATGAAAAATATACATTAATTCCAAACTAAAACTTCTAGACACTGATGGTCATGCCTGATGATGAGATTCTTAAAATTTCGAAATCCGTTGCATTCAACCATAGGAATTGAATAAATATATATACTAACTAAACTGCAGAAACCGACGTTTCTCCTAACACTTCATTTCTACGCGTGGTTAAAAAAAGATTACAGGGCCAAATTTAAATTTTCCGTTAAGTCAATCAACGATTTGCAAAGTGTCCAACTAGCAGTTATTCAGAAATAAAATGCAAAACTAGCTTTGTTATTTAATTAGTTCAAAATCATCATGAAATCTACCATTAGGGAATATTGTTCCGCGGAACATCTTGCACTCCGAATTTTCTTAACACTCATTATTAAAAATTCAAACCTCAAAGTAATCAAAATCTGTTACTTTACGCTGTCAATACACTAAAAATATGTTCAAATATTGAGAATCGACATTTCTGTTCACTCACTTGTTAATAACTTCTCTGCTATATTTAACAACGATTGTTCACAACGACCATTTTTAACAGTGGGCTGAATTCAGCACTCTTCATTAGTGTAGTGATCGTCTCTAGTAACCATGGAAACAACTTACATCTTTTTCTTATTAATGCATCGATGTATATGTCTCTCCTTATTTTGTTATTTTTAGATAAGCTTCTTTAGTTAAAGAAGAGTGCTGAATTCGACCCAATGTCGTTAATTATGCATTTACTGAATACCAATTGAATGACAGTTGCTAAACATAGTTGTTAACTCTCAGTTGTTAACAACTACCTTAGTGAATTAGACTGATTGTCCTTTTTTATGCATTTCTCAAAAAAGTTTATGGTTTTTGTACTTATTTTGTTAACTTGAGATCATATTTAATTGGAACATTTTGTCCTGTTGTGTTGACAGTCTAAATTTCAATAAATAATTGTATTATAAAGATGGTGCATATTTTTTTCGAAATAACAGTGCTACCCAAATGTTCTCGTAACTAATCTTCCTACTCGTAGAAGGTAATTAGTCAAAGATTCTACTCATTTTGTAATTTAAATATCCCGCACTCACCGTTCCCAGCTGAGCCTGCGTATAACCCCTGAATCGTCGACAGCGTGTCTGGGTGTTTGTTTGGGGCCCTGGTTGAGAAGGCGCGCCAAACGGTACAATGCTGTGGAGCCTGCGCTCCCGGTTCCGGGGCTCGGGCTCGACATGCGGTATGCCCTCGCGGCCACAACGTGAGGGGCTGGCACCCTTGAAGATAGAAAAATAGTGTAAATGTTGAATTTCTAACGCTACTTTAGGTTACAGCAAGACGGTTACTGCGGTGGGATCCCAAGACAACTCTATGTTAGCGTAGCGAAAATACCCCCTACGTTTCGTCTTCATTTCCCAATCAACTTCCACGGTTGTTAGGGAAACGAAGTGTTATTTGTTGCTACGCTATTGGGACCCGCAGAATCCGTTGGTGTCGCTGTTGGCGGCGCTGTAAGCGCACCTGTCATGGCGGCCAGTAGGACATGTTAGCTTTGTTTACATTTTGAATGTGCGCTTTCTGATCCATAATATTGATAAAAGTTTAAATCAACACAATTTTTAAGTTTGTTCAGTCGAAACCTTTATCAAGAAACATAGTTGAAGGGGAACAATTCGTAAATCCGGATTTAATAACTACTTGTGGCGTAATTTGACTTCTGGAAATAGGCTACTTGCGTGGTACTGAAAATCTGATATCTATCGCTAAATACCTAAAGTAAAGTTGGAAACGTATGTAAAAATATAAATTTGATTAAATATATATATATATATATATATATATATATATATATATATATATATATATATATATATATATATACCGGGTGGCGCTCGAAATCCGTTACATAGGCATTTAACACGGCAAAACAATTTTTTCCATGTGCATTGCTTCCCTAATTACTTTAGAAAAAAATACTTAAAATAAAAGTTGAAGATCATGAAATTCTGCATTTGAATCAATAAACAAAATTAATATTGCATGCTTTGTAACGGCAGAAATTTGATATGAAAATTTTGAAAATCACGTCAAAAATAATGATAGACATGGAATTAAAACAAAACGCGTAACAACGGTCTGATTTTTTTGTCATAAAATTTAATTTACTTTTAACATTTTAATAAAATTAGCATTTTACAGTTAAAACGTCAAATATTTGTTAGTCTTTTTGTTTAAATTCCATAGCTAGCACTATTAAACTGAAATTTTCAAAACTTTCATATTTAATTTCTAGAGTTACTAAACATACGAAATAAATTTTGTTTACTAATTTATAAGTAGAATTTTATGCTCTACACCTTTTATTTGAAGAATTTTTTTCTAAAATAATTTGGGAGGCAACGCGCAATGAAAAACTGTTTTACCATGTTAAATACCTATGTAACGGATTTCCAGCGCCACCTGGTATATATATATATATATATATATATATATATATATATATATATATATATATATATATATATATATATATATATATATATATATATATATGTATATATATATGGCTTTTTAATTAAGAAAGAAGATTTTCTTTGACGTCATTATTTTGAACTGGAGAAAGGCATGCATATTTAAGGCTTTAACCTGTAGACGGCGAGCGAGTGCTAGTTTTAATTTGATTTTGACATTAGTTAATTTTTCTGTCACTGTCTCTCTTCTTTATTATTTACAATTTGCGTGGTTTCTGTTACTTTTATTACGTATTTCGATTTGTTAAGCAGGATTTTAACTTAGCTTATACTCGTAGAAGATTAAAATGACAAACAAAAATATTAACCTCCAAACTATTATTCAAACGTCAAACAGATGATCTGTCATGTTTAAATTACCCGCACATGCCGTTGCTATTGGACGTACCGATGTTATTGCTTTACGGCCATTCATTGGTTCGGCGTAATTCGACGTCATACATGGCGGTAATTTAAATATTAAAATGTCATTCATTTTTTTCTGGCCAATTAATGAAAATTTTGCCAAAAGAAAAAAATATGGGTAGCAAGTTTTTATCGTCTCTTCAAAAATATTAAATAAAAAAATGGCACGTAAGTAGCCCATTCTGACTTCGAATTGTAATCTACAGGGACAATTATTCATAAAATCAAATTTTATGTATCAATAATGTCAATAGTTGTATTAAAATTACATACCTTCAAAATTTTATTATAATTTCTTTTTGTGAAATGCAAATACAAGGCATATTTATTTATCAGAATTAAGTTGTGCGATATATTTAAATTTCTTTTTATACGTTCAGTCGATCAACTTTATCTCTTATGGAAAATGTCTTGAATTTTTGTTGTACTCGTACACTTTAAAACAATACTTTTTGGTGTATATTATGTTCATTTTCTTTAATTCGCTTATTTTTCACACATTTTCAAATGAAATTATAAAATCTAAGCGTGAGAACATCTTTTTGTGTAAACGAAACGATGATTTTTGACGTTTACATAATTTGACAGGTCCTACTGGCCGTCATTAATTTAATTCCCTAAAATTCTGCTGATGTAGCATGCTATTTTGCGGGTTTCAATCATATCGTTTCCTTGGGATCCCTACCCTGCTATGAAAGTCACGCATCATGAACGTGAAACAGTGGTGGCTCGTGTATCAAAATTTCGGTGAGGCCAGAGGTCAGACAATATAGAGGAGGGGGCAAAGGTATCCAGCAAAAAAGGGCACTGTAAATTTGTAAATAATGAACGAAATCGCATCGAAACTTGCCACTCTCATGTATAATTTTATATTAATCAACAAAAATAGACGCGTTTCTGTCAGGTTTTCACAGATTTATAGATAGACTTACAGATGTGAATAGAATCTACCCATTAATCTGGCTTGCAACAATGGGTGCATTCAGCAGGCATGTGATCGCTGAACATGTTCACCATTTTTCTGCTGTATTTGTTCACTAGAGACCGTTCACTGAACGGTCACTGACCAGCTGACCGTAAATAAAGTACGATCAGATGGTTTTGGTCACTTGGTCACTAGCTTAAAAAAAAGATGATATTGTCGATAATTTTAAATATACTGCCTCTGCGCCAGAAGAAGCACATAATTATTATTTTAACGGTATGTTAGAATTTCACCATTATTATTTAATATGCTGTTGTGTTGCAAAGCTTAGTTTCTTCAGCACTATTTTACGTAATATTTTTGAAGCATAATTAAAATTATCATTTTCAGATCTTTCTGATTTTTGAACAGCATGAATCAGATTGAATATGAAAAGTGCATTCAGCAGAAACCTAGTTGTTCGATGACCGTTCGGTCAGGTGTTCAGTGATCACAGAAATCTGCTTAATGCGCCCAATGTTCAGTAGTTTTCATGAACCTACTTACAAAATTTGTCACTACACGTACGCTCACGGTCTCTATAAACCGTGTGGAAAGTACCTATCTTTTATCCTTTACGCACTCATTGCATTTTGCATTTGAGCATATGAAGCTAGCCTCAAACAGCTTCTTGTCCAGCGCATATATTTCTTACCGGAATGAAAGATTTATCAAAAACATTGAACATTATACTATTCATTTCGAAAGGCAAGCTTCACAGGGTGAAAATTAAATGAATATTTTATTTATGGTGGTCGCTTAAATTGGTTTTTTGATTTTATAAAGACAATCATTAACGGAATAAGTTAAATTTACATAGTAACATACAACAAATAACGAAATTAATTATTAACTAACACTGAACAAAGAACAAATAAATAATTGCTAATAAAAATGTTTGGTTTCTTTGAGTAAACTTAAAAAAAAATTGTTCAAAATGTTGACCATTTCTTTCACGGCAAATGCGCTTATGCTTTTTTATCATATACTTACATCATTTCTGACAATTGTTATTTGTTTAATGATAGTTTTTGTTGTTTCCATAGCAACAAAGCTATATTTGTATTAGGCCCGGTATTTTCACTTCCGAATAAAGTTTCGAATAAGTATTCGTTAAATAAATTTATTCTATATATTTATCCAACGAATAATTCCATTGCGTCTTTTCAAACATTTTACACACGCAAATAGCTATCTGTCGAATAACTTTAACGTTCGTGAATTGGTAGCCTTGCAGAGTGAATTTGTGTCAGTAGAGAAGGATGGAGTTCGGCGTAGCCACTTTAAGCAGACAAGGATGAAATGTGTCAACTACTTTTAAATCCGTAGTTGTCAAAATTTTGTTTGACATCTTTAATGTCACTGTCATCTATGTTCTGCATTTTTAGCCCCGGGAGACTAATTTAACAAGTGTACCATCTAATTCAGCACTCAAATGCGGTAAGCGGGATATGTATATTGTAAAATTGTTCTTGTACTTTTTGTATATTTGTTTCAGTTCAAAGTAAATGTTTGTCAATGTATTCAACAAAAGTATCCAAAATTCGAAAATATGTTGCCAGCGTCAAATGACAGGATCTTTATAATGATTTACCTATTTACTGGTTGAGATCAAATGCGATCCCCAATATGTGATCTAAATTGTTTTCATAATCGGAACCTGTCAAAAATTATTTCATTTATGTGGTTATGTTGCTGTCTGATGGTGTGTGATCGATTTCTCACGTTATTTATTAATTCATAGTTGAAAATATCATCATAATATTTCATATATCCATTTTGTTAATAAATCTGCACTATGTGAAAATGTAATGAACTTACGAATAAACGGTTATTCGCTACCCAAGTACCGAATAATTTATCTTGCGAATAACAGATGTTATTCTTTCGAATAAATTTATTTGCAAGTGAAAAGACGACAAAAATATTTATCCGAAGGATAAATTTATCTAAACCTTTATTCGCAAGTGAAAATACCGGCCCTTAAGTAAGTAATATAATATTTAAATTTTAACTTGAAATAACTATTTTGTTTTTAATTGATGTCTTTTTATCTCTTCAAATAAGAAAGTTAGTAATGATGGCCCTCTTACAGTGGATACACTGTACAGTGTGTTAAAAAATACCTACCGCGGAGTAGACTATAAACAGAGAAAGGTATGTCTCATCATTATTCAATTCAAAAGTCAAGTTGTCAAAATTTATCAAGGTCAAAAGATAAAAAAGGATATTGCCGTTCGACGTTTTCTAATTTGTTTCCATTTCTAAAATAAGATACAAGAAGAAAAGCTTTGATTTCTTTAGATAACATTTTTAACCATATCTCGTGTTAAATTGACATTTAATTAAGTATTTTTAAATTGACATATATTTCTTTGTTCATAGCCTATTCCGAGTTAGATTCTTTTAACACAGTGAAATAATATAAAAAATCAAGTAGGTAACTTTATACTATATTTTTCTATTATACCTTCAATCTTTTATCTTTAACAAAATAAAAAGGAGCAAAATTATTGTTCCTATAAAAGTAATATAGGAAGCAAATAAAATTGTCGGGTGTGGCAATATTGCAGCTACATAAACTACAGAAGTAACAAGAACTAGAAAGAACTATTGACCCTTGGTAAAGATACGTGTTTGTGCACACTAAAATGTGTTTGTACAATTTGAGAAAACAACGGAAACTCCAGATGTAAAAGTCATAGAAAAACTATTTGTCTTAAAGAAAGAAAATAAGTTTGTGAAATGTAACTTGTTTTTTTGAGTTTTCTCTGTTTCTGACAAAATTATTCTACATAATAAATTAGTAGTAAAAAAAATTGGCAGATTGAATTTAAATATTAGCAATATGAAAACTAATATCTTATTTGTTAAATTTATTTATCAGAGATAAGCTAGATTAGTCTGAAAAAATATCAATATTAACGTGTAAGACCTGTAGACTCTTATACATAATAGATATTTGTGTATAAAGGGCGCAAAATGGGACATTGTCTATAGAGAGATTGTTGCCGCGCGACGTAGGAACGCGGCATTCTCTTGAAATCGACAATGCCCATTTGCGCTCGAAACACACACAATATATTTTTCTACAGTCGCCACAATGGGGTCTTCCACCATAACAAAAAATTATTTGTTTTAAGTGCATTAAACTATTGCAGTGAAAAAGTGGATGTCCATTGGGAGCGTTCAAGCCAAACTTTTGCAGGTGGCAGCACAACTGTGCACACAATTTATTTTATATTTAATTTTAATTTATCGTTATTTTGCATTCTTCTTCAGCTATTGCTTCAATCTAATCTAAGCATTTTGTACTTTCGTTTTTGTAAATAAATGTCTTATTTTATTTTCACAGCAGTGCGGCATTTTGTTTGGTTATGTAATATACCGACAGGGCAGTTATATGTCAGATTGACTTATGAAGGTGGTAAATGTGTAATTACAGTGCCATTAGTTCCTAACTAAACGTTTCCTTTAAGAATGTAGACAAGTGACATTTCTCAACATTGTATAGTTAGAAATTTGGACAGCGAGAGTTTTTTCTACTTTGTCGCGCATGAGCGGTTTTGTTTACTATAATTAACTGTGTAGTTAGCAAATATTTATCATCAATATTAAATATTATTTTAAAGAAAAAATAACTAAAAAATTTGTTTATTTTACGAACAAAAAGATTTTAATAACTGTACAATAACATTTTTCATTACCCTTATCCAAAGATTTCAAAAATATATACAGTGTATATATCTATTTATAAGAAGGTAATGCACAATATCTGAAGCGAGATTTAAATAATATAAATCTAAACTTTATCAGCCGTATTCATAGCAATAGTTATACCCGGTATAACTTTAAACTTGTACTTTATACCAGGTTTAGCAAAGAATCGTATTCATAACACTTTGATGTTTACGTTTAGTTTATACTAATAGGTAATAAATTTAAACCTACAGGTTCTGGGTATAAATCGTTAAACTAGTTGGTTTAATACCTGTCATACATATAGACTTAACCTAATTTTAGTTTAAGATTTATGTAGATAATTATTATTATTAAAATATGGGTAAGTGAACGTGATATTTATTACATTGTTGAATTCGTAGATGAAGTCGATAATATGAATAAACGCGGAAATATATAAATCAGGAAAAAATCCTAGGGGGGTCTGCATAAGCGCATTTTATCACGTAACGGCACTAATTGCTGTCATTTTATAATTCCACTAAAATATAAAAATTTTGTTTAATATTTAATAAAACATAGCAAATTATGGTAATTATAAGTTCAAATTTTCCTTGTATTTGTTTTTCACATAAACAAATTAAATCATATTTTTACTCATGCAGAAACGTCAAATAGAATAAAAATACAATGTTGCCAAATGTTTTATCTGGAATAGTTAAGTTTAAAATATGTCATGTTGCTATGAATACCGAAGTGTTAAACCAATTTTGAATTTAATCCTTGTGGTTGTGGAATAGTTATACCGGGAATAAGGGTGGAATAGCGAAGTTGCTATGAATACGGCTGTATAAGTATACTGGAAAAATACCACAAGGCATAAAACTAAGAATAAATACGATGTACTAGATAAATCTCCTTGAATAGACAAGCCAATCAATTTGAAGGTCTTCCAATGCGATTCTTCATGGCACATATAATAATTTCTTCTCTTGCACAATATCTACACACACAATAACCCTTTGTGAAAAATCAATCCAAGCAATAAATCCTGCCTCCGCCAATGGCGATGCTCATCCAATACCGTTTATCACATCAATGCTGCATGGTCAATATAAGATAGGGTTATATAGGGTACAGAGATCATACACGGCGGATGGAATGGGGAATATGGGCCAATGAGATAACAGACTTCATGTAGTACACTATGGGATAGGTGTATATGAATATATATGTACGTACATGGGATGACAGTAAGTCAATTGCTGTAAAGCCGGTAAATAGATGATTGTATGACATCCTGTTCTACTGATATGTTTGGTCAAACTCAAATATTGGTGATTCTAGTGTAGATTAAATATAAAGCTCTCACTGTTCCTAGAAATTATTGGTATTTTCTAATTTAGACGCTAAATTACCAATTAATTTTAAAATAACTACGTTTGAGAATAAAACGCATGGTTAATATTTTTTAAAAAAATTATTTTAAATATGTTCAATGTAGTTTCCTTCAACTATAATACGTTGTAAAGTTTCTGAAGCTGTGAATTTTGCTAATTGGAAGGTTTTATTGGATAAAAAGCTTCAAATGTTGTTTAAAGTTGTTTATTATTATAACATCCAAAAGACGACGTTTCGGCACATGGTTATGGCCATTTTCAAGTCACATGAAGTGAAAATGGCCATAACCATGTGCCGAAACGTCGTCTTTTGGTTATTATAATAATAAACAACTTTAATAGTATTTTATGTACCAAGGGCGTTACTATGATGATAATGCCATGAGGGCGACGAGGATCTAGCCCGAGGGCCTCTGGCCCGAGGGATAGATGTCGTCCGATGGGCATTATCATCTAGTAACGCTCGTGGTGCATACAAGATTTTATGTCTCACTAGATTATGTGAAATAAGTTTTCATTTATAATAATTTTGATTACAATAATGCTTAAGCTTTGACGTTGCTAAGGATGTTGTTTAATTGTTTTGTTTATTGTCAACATTTATTTATTTTTAAAACACCAACGTTTTAAATCGTTGGAGATGGTGGAATGGGTGAATTTGATGTTTCGGAAGATATTTTGTCGAAACGGTGTAAAGAATTTATTTTGAATGTTTCTGTATACTTTGAGGAAGACATACGTATAAATGATCTCCTAATTATTCCATTCTCGTCTGTAGAAGATGTAAGTATTATATTTTGAGGTTCGTTATCACATGACAGATCTCAATTCTTTATTTCTTATGCACTTATTTGTGAATATTATTACATTTTATAGAGCTTGTACGGCTTTGGATGTGGCACATGTGACGGTAAATAATATCAAAAATTAATTCAAACGTGATCCGTCATCTGACATTACAGTCTGCAATTCGACGGACTTAACTATTTTCATGTGTGGTGAAAGTAAATGGCTTTTTAAGGTTTTTTGATAATCAATTTTAAGTATTATAATTAAATTAAAATTGATTTCTGTGTTGTGCTTTCAAAGCTGTTTTCTTATATTAATTGTTCTAATCAATTAATGTATTAATTGTTGTAATCAATCCTTATTATTGTAATAAATTATAATTAAAAAGAAAATAAATTCATTATATACCGTTCATATTATTTTTAATTTAAAGTCCATAAACGATGATCGGATTATAATGAAGGCATAAAGAAATATTTATACCCACCCATTATGCCCCGGTTGTTATAGATATGTTTATATACACTGTATCCTAGCAATAAACAGTTCATAATACTTTAGTGAGACATAAACAACATTTGAAGCTTTTTATCCAATAAAACCTTCCAATTAGTTTAACTATAATACACTTAGCAAGATTATATTGTCTACCAAAGATCCACAAAGAAGGGAATTAATTTAGACCAATTGTAAACAATAGAAATACTCCTACATATAACCTAAGTAAATGGCTAGTACAAGAATTCAAACAGTTAAAATTAGAAACTGAAACAGTCATTGAAAATTCGTACGATCTTATAAATAAAATCAATAATTTTGAGTTCAATGAGATTAGCATTTTTCGACGTAGTTTCGCTTTTTCCCTGTATTCCTATGGATAAAACATTAGAAATTTTAAAACAAACCCTATAAGATAAAGAATTAGAAGACCATATAATAGAAGAATATATAACATTAACTAAATTATGTATGGACCAAAATGCCTTTACATTTAACAAAGTCAGCTATAAACAAACTTTCGGGACAGCTATGCCACCGTTTTTAGCCAATCTATTCATGTGACATTTGGAAAAACAACTGAAAAATAAAATTGTTAATTTTCCTTTATTTTGGTTGAGATACGTAGACGATGTTATTGCCGTTATAGACAAAGAGTTCGACATTAACGAATTCTTAAATTCCATAAATCCTGAATTTCCTTCGATCAAATTTACTTTTGAGTTAGAAGACTATAATATCCTGCCGTTTCTAGACTTAGAAGTGATAAGAAACGGAACCAACTTAGAATTTGACATTTACAGGAAAAGTACCCATACAGATAATTTAAATACACAATTCAGCGTATACTTTAGTACAAAACAAAATGGCTTCTTTTAATTTTCTTATTCATAGATTACATACAGTTCCTCTTAACGAAATCAGATTGAACAAAGAACTAAATCATATTATACACATTGCTACTTAAAATGGTTATAACGCAAAAGTAATTTTTAAATTAATGAATAAATATAAATTTAAAATGCTGAAACGATCATCAACGAATTTGTTAAGATTAGAAGAAAAATACAAATTTGCAAAATTATGTTACAATGAATATTGCCAATTCCAATTCAGAAATTTATTTAAGAAACATGGATTGAATGTAGTTTTTTCTAATAAATGAAATCTTAAAAATCTAATTTCCAATAATCAAGATAAAATAGAAAACACAAAAAAGGCTGGAATCTACTCAATTAAATGTTCACAGTGCCCCCAGTTATACAGGGTGTAAATGAAATAAGTGCATTAAATTTAACCAGTAATGTAACTCGACGAGAACAACAATATTTCTTAATAACTTTTTTTTCTAAGTCTTTTAGATTTTGAGTTAAAATTCTTTAAAGATTTGAAGCATATTTCGGCGCGCGCCCATGGAGAACAAATGGCTGCTCCCGTATTCAAGTGGGATACAAACAGCACAAAAATTGTCGGTTATTGGTTACACTTGCAGTCACAGTAATTAATCAACGGAAATAACATTTATTATTAATTAATTCGTAATAATACAATTTTTAAAATAAAGAAATTAAAATTTTGGGTAACAAAATTATAAAGTTTTGTATTTTGTATAAGAGCAAAAGCATAGTTATTAGGTTATGAGAAGATTATTTATCGTCGACAAATTATAATAGTTTAAATACGTTATTCAAAAAATGTAAGTACAAACTTTTGTCCATTTAAACGAGGTACATGAGTACCAATAATTAGTCGTCCATTTATTGCTCCCGCTCAAACATTTTTTAATGAAAATTTTTACAGCATTTTCGTCTGTTGAAATGTGTATTGTGCATAATAAATACACCTTCCCAAGTAAATTCAGTCTCATTAATGAACATTATGAGCCATTCTCAAAATCGAAGTCTGCTGAAAACATTGATCTTTTTCACATGATATGGATACAACTGTTGCTTTATTTAAAATTGTCATATGTGACACTTCGTATTGTGACAAAGATGTACAAGATTAACAAATGTGCGAATATTAGGAACAGTATGATTTGGAAATGCTCCGTCTAAATGCGTTGGCAACTTTATAATACTGTATTTATCAACCACTAATTAAAATGTAGTAAAGATACAAATAAATAAATAAATAAACCATAGGTAAGTAATTACAATATCTGTGTACTCGCTATTTGTAAACGTAAGCATTTTGACAGAATTTTACCTGATAAACAAGTTTATTACTAATGTCAAAATATAATTGCAACAACTGACAAAACTGTCAATTGCTAAAACAAAATTTTTCATAGCTATTGCTACTGCATTCAATTATTAGAAAAATACGTGGACCGACTCGTCAATTTACGGGGTGGTAAAAATGCTAAAAAATATGCGATTTCGAGAAAAAGTTATTAAGAAATATTGTTGCTCTCGTCGAGTTACATTTCTGGTTAAACATAATGCACTTATTTTATTTACACCCTGCATGTAGGCCAAACAAACAGAAATATTAACAAAAGATTTAACGAACATATGTATCATGTTAAATGTAAAAACATATTTAAATCAGCGTTAGCATCACATAGTCATGATACAGGACATAAATTCACAACAAATAACCTAGAATTACTCAAATATTGTAATGTCAAACGAGATTTAAATATGTTCGAATCTATTTACATGAAAAAGCACGAAGAAAAATTATTAAACCCATTATTGATATTTGTTAAATAAGATTACCTGTAATTAGGAAATACCTGCACTGTTACGGTAAAATATCCCTTGTACTGTTTCTTCAACCTGTTTTCCAGGAATTATTGTATGCATTAGTACTCGTATAAATTCGTTTTAATTTGTTATGATTTGATGATGACTGCTTGGCAGTTGAAATGTACATTTATAGCCGTATTCAAAGTGCATCTGTTCAAGTATAAACCAAGTCTAACTTGGACCGGCGCAAACAGTAGTTATTCATGGAGGCAGTTTAGCACTAGTACAGGTTTAAATCTAGACTAAAATTTAGACCTGCTCGCACCCTAGTTTATCGCGAGTCTAACTCAGTTGACAGCAGTGTCATGACAATATAATTTGTGTGTTTAATGCAAATTATTATTATTTAATATATGGTAAGTAATATAAATATTTTCAAAATTCATATTAGGTAATGTTTTAATATTACTGTGTCATGAATACACATATTAATCATATTATATTATTTCATTGTTAGGAAATTCATAATAGATTAATGGTTTTGATCATGTTAATGATATAGAAGATATTAGGAACTTAGTGGAACATCGGTGAAGAAACCAGAGTGTTTATCATATACCTATTCATTTAGAAATTAAATTATATCGAATAGAAAACTTTATAGGTTAGTTTTCCAGGAAAACTTAACAATTGACCTGTTTCAGTCAATGTGAAAGTTTTGAGCACTGTGCGATATAAGATATCTTTGTAAAGGGAATTATTAAAGTAATCTAGTAATAAATAATTTATATATAAAATATGATATGATACAACTATTTTCTTGCAAATCGTGATACAGGTACTAAAATCATCAATGTGTGTTACCGCAATCAAGAAGCAACTTATGGATAGGTAATAATTAATTGTATGTATTTCGTAGTTAAATAGTATTTTATGTACCAAGGGCGTTACGATGATGATAATGCCAGGAGGGCGATGAGGATCTAGCCCGAAGGCCTTTGGCCCGAGGGATAGATGTCGTCCGATGGGCATTATCATCTAGTAACGCTCGTGGTGCATATAAGATTTTATGTCTCACTAGAATATGTGAAATAATTATTCATTTATGATAATTTTGATTACAAAAATGCTTAAGCTTTGGCGTTGCTAAGGATGTTGTTTAATTGTTTTGTTTATTACCAACATTTATTTATTTTTAAAACATCAACGTTCTATATCGTTGGAGATTATGCAATGGGTGAATTTGATGTTTCGGAAGATATTTTATCGAAACGGTGTAAAGAAATTATTTTACTACATTAAGGAAGAGACGCATAAATGTTCCCCTATTTATTCCTTTCTCGTCTGTAGAAGACGTAAGTATTATATTTTGAGGTTCGTTTTCACATGACAGATTTCAGTTCTTTATTTCTTAGGCACTTATTTATCAATATTATTACATTTTAGAGAGTTTGTACTGTTTTGGATGTGTCAATATCAAAAATGAATTCAAATGTGGATAAATATCGTCCCCAAAAAATTAGTCATACATCAAAAATCAATGTGAAACGTTGCAGTTTGCAGTTCGACGTACTTACTATTCACATGTGTGGTTAAAGTTAATTGCTGTTTAAGGCCCTTTTCATAATAAATTTTAAGTATTATAATTAAATTAGAAATGATTTCTGCGTTGTGCTTTTAAAGCTGATTTTTTATTATATTAATTGTTGTAATCAATTAATGTATTAATTGTTGTAATCAATCCTTACTATTATTGTAATAAATTATAAATAAAAAGAAAAGTCCATAAACGATGCTCGGATAATAATGAGGGCATAATGAACTATTATGCCCTCCCATAATGCCCCGGTTGTTATAGATATATTTATATACACCGTATCCTAGCAATAAACAGTTCATAATACTTTAGTGAGACATAAAGGTAATAAAAATTTTCCAATAAAGTTTTAGTTATAAGAAATCAGTGCAGTCAACATCAGCTGTGATCAAAAAATTCAAAATTGTATTCACTACGCATGAGCAGAACAATGTATGATCATAGCTGACTAGATAGAATGGTTTAAGATCGATTTACTTAGATCAGGTTTAAAAGAGGTCTAAATATGACTATGAATAACCAGTTTTAGACCTGGTTTAAACCATGACTACATAGACCTGATTTTAAACTAGTTTACCTGTTTTACTATGAATACGGCTGTTAGTGTTTCAATAAACATTTATTTGTGAAGAAAAGAATACTGTATTATTTATATAATACACTTCACCATTCTTTCCTTCAACTTTTTAAAAGCTCCAAACTATCTTCTTTTGGAATGCTACATGCTTTTAGAATAATTATGAATTCTCTACTATATTTAAGTCAAATGAACAAATTAATATAGTTAACGACGAACTGGAAAAAATTGTGATATGGATGGACAAAAACAGTTTAAGAATAAACGCTATCAAATCATCCCTTCTTGTTATAGGTAATTACAACCAACACAGAACATACTGTTAGATGGCGTGCCTCTTAAAAGAAGTTGTTGTGTAAAAATATTAGGTCTGACTGTGGATGAGAATCTGAAATTTGTGCAGCATTGAAACTTAAAACTTACTGCTGCTAGACTTAAAATGCGACATTTGTATCAGATCAGACATGATTTAAACATCGAGGTTAAATTACGTCTGGTTAATACATTAATCTTGCCGATTTTAGATTACTGCTCCTGCGTCTACATTCATATTCTATTACAGACGGAAAAAATAGAATTACTCTTTTTCAGAATTCATGCTAACGCTTTGTTTACGGTGTATGTAAGTACGATCATATATCTCAGTACCGAATACGTGCTAAAATGAATACCATAGACAATCGCGTGAAATCCTCCTATCTCTGTCTCGTACACAAAGTAAAATTAATTGGTACTCCACATTATTTAACGAATAAATTAGTTCCTAAGTAATATAATTAGACGCTACGAATAAAAGATTTGTTCATAGTACCATCCTACAAAAAATCTAAATTCAAGGCAGTTTTTTCATATCTACCACAATCTTTATATAATGCTTTACCTGAAAATCTAAAATCTCTTGCTTATGGTGCTTTTAAATATCATGTTAAAACTTTGTATAATTCATATGTTTTGTTTGTAATGGTTTTCCGATTTCATAACACCTATACGACCTGTGCCTTTTTCTTTTTCTATGCGCTTTACTTGTTGTTAATCTTTGTTTAAATTAAATTTTTTGTAAAAAAATACTTTGCTGACTTATACATATCTGTTATAATCATTATACGGGTTAGGTGGAAAAACAGCCCTTGGCTGAACCTCGCCTTTGACGTACGGTCAATAAAGATTTTTTTTCACTACTAGCCTACAAACATACCATTATTGACTTGTTATTGAGTTGTGAAATTGTTTTTCTCTACCGCTTCCTTAGTAACGCTTAACAACGGCCAATAATGAATTATTATTGACCATGGTTAATTATGCGAACTGTCACTTTTTAAAGAAATTCAAGCTTCTGAATTTATTTAACTTATTAAACGCAAAGAAAACATTATATTTAAATTTGCCGCCTAATTTCAAGTTGGCAATAGTTAAATTTCAGATTAAAAATCTTAATATTCTACGACCTTATTTCTTATCAAATTTTTCTTGCGTTCACATTATATTTACAATGCGAAATGTTAATTTAGGTATTTATTTATTGTTAAATCTACGAAAAGGTAAGTGTTTATTGTAACATTATTTCAATTATCTTACATTGTACATTTTTTTAGGGTTATAATTACATTTCTATGTAAAAACACAAAACAGGTAACATTTATTTGCTATTAATAGTTGAAAATGATAGTGCAATTGTGACAAGTCAAATTTATTGCTGCAGAACCAGCCACTCCAATCACAAAAATAGCCTAAGAAAGTATGAATTAGTAAGTTTTTGGAATTTTATTACCACAACAGGATACCTTCGTTGATAGGAAGACTTCATCTGGCGCTTCTATGAGAAATTTATTAATTTCTTCTTTAGAAAATACAGATGACTTTTTTGGCTTATATGTAGCATTTTGGCGCTTTAAAAATGCAAGTAACTTAAAATATTTTGAAATGTCTATATTTTCTTTTAATGAAATAGTCGATTTCAGCATGGAAAATATGGCCCATAAACTTGAAGCCTTTTTATTGTGTGCTTGCTCCTGGAAATATACTAGGAGTACATTTTCCGAGATTCTAGTCACCTTTTTTGTTAGACACCATTCTTTAAAAGTTGTATACACTTTCATATATATCGGTTTAGATTTTCTGGCAGCAATGTATCAAACTGCACATTTTGTGCCGCTTCTTTAATTTCCGGAGGAGTACAATTTTCCGTATTACTTTCTTCAAACATGTTTACTTATTGTTACCAAAATGAAATGTCAGATATTAAAAACAATATTAAAAACAAAAGAATTTTATTTCTGCCTACTTAGTTTTTATAGATATTAATAAATATTAATGTCAAAATTCTTATGTTATTATTAATATAAAATTCGTTAAATAGAATTTAGGAGCTAGTAGTAAAAAAAATAGTATATAAACCACGGTTGAGAAGATCATTATTGACCAGGCGCCTTGTATCACTCGGGCTTCGCCCTCGTGTTACAATCTTGGCGCTGGGTCAATAATGATTATCTTCTCAACCTTGGCGTATAATATACTATTATTATTATTATTACTTAGAAGAAAACTTTCTAACCCGTAAATTTTAAATGTCCAAAAAATAGCCGAAAGTTGCATATTACCAAATCAGGTGAGAATGACGGGTGTTCTATAATTTCTATGCCAAGAAATGGCGTTGGATTTTGAAAAAATAATGCCTGCCACTATTTAATAGTGTTACAATAAGGTAGCAAATTCTTACACGTTCCGCGGGCGGGCGTGCGTGCGTGCGCGCGCGTGTGCGTGTGTATGTGTGTGTGTGTGTGTGTGTGTGTGTGTGTGTGTGTGTGTGTGTGTGTGTGTGTGTATGTGTGTGTGTGTGACGATGTTTTCTCCGACGATAACTCCAACACTACAATTCTAAAAATTATAATTCTTTCGTATTCCTCTTCGTTACACCCATATGAAGAGCTGATTAGATTTTGGTTATAATTGGTCAACCGAATGTACCCTCATTTGAAGATTTTAACAGTTTTTCTTGAAAAAACATTATTAAATATCATTTTTACACATTTAATGTTAGATATTATAAATGTTAAAGAGTATTTTATTCTCTATACGATTTGATTACATTTTATACTTCATATTAAATGAACATAGAGTTAAAAAATGATTAAATTTCATAAAGCAGCCAGCTATGCAATGTAAATAAAAAAATTCTGATAGACAGATATCAATGTCAAGTGCGATTGACCTAATATGTTTGTGTTATAATTTTACTGCAAATATGGAATCAATTCTAAGAAATTTTCTGCACGGAATTTGTACAAAATACATAGAACTAAGGGAAGGTAATGTACTGGAAATACAGAATCTTTCGCAAGAAACTGTTTGTATGCAATTTGTATAAAATACATAGAACTGACGGAAGGTTATATGCTGGCCACACCCGATTTTATATTATATAAATTAATGTTTCATCAGATAGATTCAAATAATATTTATTTTAAATATTTAATTTAAACATTTTTATTTCTTTATTCATTACTAATTAATTTGACAAGGGAAAAAAATTAATAAAAATAAATAAAAATATATGCCTAAAGGCCTGTGTCCACGATCCTAGAAATCGATCCGAGTTCTCGGATATAATCCGCAATACGATAACTCGGATATTGGACACTATCAACTCGGACGCAAAAATCGAATAGAAAAATAGAATGGAAAAATGCGTTCTGTCTCATTTTTTCGTACAAGTTGCTAATTTCATTTACATGTTATCAATTTAAAATCTTGATGTTTGATAAGCTTAAAAATTATGAGGTTATAAAATATTACCTATAATTCTACTTATTTTTGATAAGTTATTATAAATAATTACTTTTAAATTAATTAATATATTAATGGTAAAAATTTAATTTATTTACTGTCGGGATAATTTTTCGGTTATGTTTTATTAGTTTTTAGTATTGGTAGAAATGGCTGAAAGTAACTTCATAAATTCGACAAATCTGATATCTGTAGTCATAAAAGTTCAATGTTTATGATCAAAAAATGTGATCGAGAAGTCGCAATGATTTCTAGCTTCGTGGACACAGGGCTTTATGCAGACAATGCAGATACCCCTAGAATTAACTGTTTGAGAAGTATAATCAATTCGGGATTATGACGTCACAAATAATTTCAGATATTAGATAGATACATTTATTGCCATGCACTAGTAATACTCATACAATCCATTGCACATGATGGCAACACATTAAAACACTTCGAAAACTTTCAAAAATAATACAAAGTAGGTATATGATTTTCTTATTGGCGTATATCTCAATTTAATTACCATTTAATCTAAATCCATAAAAAAATATATAGTTTTACTACAGTTTATCAGATAACAAGATGAAAACTGCAGTAATAATACTTTAAAAATCTCGTAAATTTCAAGATGGAATCCAATACGTACTTAAATATCGCCGAACCAAATTCAGAAGGATTATATTGAAAAATAAAAGTAGGAGTAATATTCATAACTAATAAACAAGCCACAGGATTCACATAAAATATAAATCCAAGTCATCTAATTTATTATTCTATTCTCTTTTCAGTACATAACGAAAACGAAGTATCAAATATACTCTTCTGCAATTCATGCGATCCTTACGATTCTTCCAAGCAGATAATGAAGTCTGGCCCGCAGGCTCTAAGCGGCCAGCGTGTCACCTTGACCAAAAGGTCAATTGCGACCCGCAATGTCCTCTGTTGGACGATCAAGCGCAATGGGATAAGGACACGAATACAAGGAAAACGGGAGAAAATAAAGTGTTTGATGGTATAAACAGTAAATTACTAATAAAGTAAGGGGATTGCGGTTGAATGATAAGGATTAGAGTGAAGAGAAATAAATCGGAGAGAATCGAAGAGGGACAATACATCGTTAACACGTATTCTATTTTCTCTCAAGTTTATGGACGTGCCAGACCTGCTACAGACACAATACATATTGTGGTACGCGTAGAGAGAATAATACAAGCCCAAACTCATATTAGTTGCTATATATATAAAATTGCTATATTTTTTGTATTTTTTTACTAATAAT
The DNA here is from genome assembly GCA_963082715.1 of Harpalus rubripes. Classification (NCBI taxonomy): domain Eukaryota; kingdom Metazoa; phylum Arthropoda; class Insecta; order Coleoptera; family Carabidae; genus Harpalus; species Harpalus rubripes. The sequence goes on from OY720459.1 coordinate 44,553,257, forward strand.
AATATAATTTTTTTTTTTTTTTTTTTTTGTAGGAAATTGATCATTATATCGTGATGTCAGCGTCACCACAATGGTGATTATTGTTATAATATGAAAATGTCGCTATAGTCTGGACCATGCATATTTTGCCATTATATACTGGATTATTTTCATTTTTAATAATTAATAATATTGGAGTAGCTATTACGTTTTATTAAAAACTGAAGAAAATTTAATTCCTAAATCAATTTTTATTATAATTATTGTAATCAACGCGGATTAAACGCTGTCATCAGACAATGGGGTTGTCCAGTCTAATTTTTGGTATTGTTTAAATAAAACTTCGTTTAATTTATTAAAAAATCATAATTGTTTTTAGTTTAACTGCATATGACTTTTACGAAACCTATAGCTATCTTTCTCGTACCAGCTTCTATAATAGGCTGCGCGAAAAAGATAGCAATAATGCGATGTCACAGTGGCATTGATAAATTCAAATATCACGCAAAATAATTTTTTAAAATGTTTTTTTTATATTAATCGTTATTTATTGAGTAGTACTTTATGGATAAACTGTACATTTTTATTATTTTTTGTCATAGTGTAAATCAAAGAGACACGGAAAGAGATGAGAATTTAGTACAGATATTTTTGGTAATATTTAATCTCCACTAATTTTAATTATTATGTACAGGTCATATAAACGCTTTATTCATGTAATAATGTTGATCATTAATTGTCCAATATATTTCGGCGATAAATTCAAATAAATTTAATTCATATTATTAAATTTAAATTAATTTGACTGGTGGCGGGATGTTAATTAAAACCTCTAATTCCTGTTATTTTAAACAAAGGAAGCGATGAAATGAAATTTCAAGTCATTTATTTCCCTTTTCATTTAGTCGGTTTGATTATATTATCACTTTCATTTCAATTAATTTAAATTAAAAAAATCTGGTGTGGCCAACACAATACCTCCCGTCATTTACAGCCAGAGTCACAAAAAAGATTAAGTTAATCCTTATTTTTGGATTAGCGAATTTTACTCTAATTTTGACAGTTTATTTCTTAAAATATAGTCTAATCTAATCCAACTACCTTTTTTTAAATCCCTTAACAGGATTAAATCCCAATTACAGAATAGGTTCACATTCACTTACATCCATGCCCATGTGGGATTCGAACTCAAGAGTCCCGAGCGGACTCATGACTTATGAGGCGTTGCTCTAAACATTGAGCCACCGGACCTATAATAAAATGAAGATTAAATTTTAAATACCGCGATAGAATAGAATTCACTAATCGAAAAATGAGGATTAGCTTAAACATTTTCGTGAATCGTTAATTTTTATTAATCTAAATACATACCTACATATTTACTTATGCTGGAAACTGTATTGAATTCCTTTTCTATTGTTCTATTTACTTTTTTCTTTTTAAAACGTTACTAATATTATTTTGAAATGATTAGTTCTTTGATAGTGACATTTATCTGTCAGTTACATACATTTGAATAACTGCGTTTTATTTGTTTAAAACGTAGGCTCTGGGATTTAAATTATAGATAATTTTATAAATTTATCCATAAAGTATATAAAAAAAAGTATTAATGCAAATCTATAGAAAATTTAATAATCTTTAATTTTTATAATAACATTAATCTCGAAAAAATAACATTTAAAGGTATTTTTCGAAGAAAAACTATTTTGAGCTTCTACTAAAGTGCCATTTCCGGTTATCGATTTTTACCAAAATCTAATGGGCTCTTTCCATTACAGAAAAAGTTCAAAATACAAGGTTACAAAATTTTCTGAATGACAGTATTTGAGTTAGAGTGGAGGATCCACACACACATACACACGTACACATATACATCATCGTGAAAATGTTAAAATTGGATTCTAGGGATCTTAAAACGTGGTCATTTACCAAAATCTCGATATGTGAATTTTAGCACGATCCCTATACCTCCCTTACTAAGGGTAGCGGGAGGTAAAAATCTGATGGCAGTACATTACCTTCCGTCAGTTCTATGTAATTTATACAAATTCCATACAGACAGTTTCTTGCGAAAGATTCTATATTTTCAATGCATTACCTTCCCTCAGTTCTATGTATATTGTACAAATTCCATACAGAAAGTTTCGTGGAATTGATTCCATATTTGCAGTAAAATAATAACAAACATACTATGTCAATCCCACTTGACATTGACATCTGTCTATCAGAATTTTTTTATTTATATTAGCTGTTTCCAAAATTATTGCATACCTGTCTGCTTTATAAATTTAATTTCTTTATAATTTTTTAACTCTATATCCATTGAATATGAAGTCTAAAATGTAATAAAATAGTATAGAGAATAAAATATTCTTTAATGTTTATAATAACATTAAATGTGAAAAAAATGATATTTAACAGCGTTTTTTCAAGAAAAAATGTTAAAATCTTCAAGTGAGGGTACTTCCGGTTGACCAATTATAACCAAAATTTAATCAGCTCTTCATATGGATGTAACGAAGAGGATTACGAAAGAATTATAATTTTTAGAATTGTAGTGTTGGAGTTATCGACGGAGAAAAAATTGTCACCCACACACACACACACACACACGCACGCACGCACGCACACACACACACATGCGCGCGCGAGCGCGCACGCACTTACATAGACGCACACACATACACACGGTTTCTAGGGACTCTAAAACGTGCTTATTCATTAAAAACTCACCATCGAAATTTTTGACCAAAAACAATACCTTCCTTACCTAAATGTACAACTACTAGATAATACATAGCTGACTCGTCCGCCATATTGGTGCCAAAATGAAAGCAGTAAATTATGAAATAAAAGTGCATTTCTTACAAGTTTACGTAGTAACTATTTTCATAATTTAGGGTTAGAGAAAAATATATCTGTTGCATAAGTACTTGTAAAAATTAAAACAATTTCTCAAATGATTTGCCCAATTTGGAGCAGAACAACCCATCATTATGGATAATTTCTATGATTAATAATACTGTAATGCTGATATTGAATGATTTAAGTGGCTCCAAAATGGTGGACGGGTCAGCTATAATTTATCTAGTAGCTATACCTAAAGGTATGACGGAAGGCAAAAATACTAATTGTTTTGTTTTCAAAAGGAAAAGGTTATTATAGTTAGTAGTTTTTTAAAACAATGGCTAAGAAAAAACATACCATGATTTGAATAAAAATAAAAAAATTATAAACAAAATTAATTTTCATATATAATACCACACGTGTGTTCAGTTTTTATCGAATATATTGTGTTGCCACGAAACATATTATTTTGGAATATCACGACTCCGAAGAAGTTGAGTGTATCAACACAATATATTCTGATAATACTGAACACACAAGTGGTATTCGTTGGATTACACTATGAATAAATTTGATAAAAAATAAAATAAAATTTTTGACGTTTGTTGATAAATAAAACAACGTACTGGTGGTTACTGCGACGATATTAGAAGTGCGACCCAGCGAATATATAAAAGCGGTTATACGTCGTCAAGGATAAGGATATGTCAATACATGACAAGTAAGTAAATTCCTCAAATGCCGTTGTCTAAAATAATTATGAATTGTATAATCAAATTTATTTTTTAATATTTTCTAAATGCCTTTTGATAATTTATTCATCCACACAGTTCTGACAAATCAAACAACTAAAATTAAAAATTTAATAAATATGTTTTATACGAGTATATTTGGTTAATATAATTTGGAAGTAACAGGGTGATTTTTTTATTAAACTGTAGTTCGTAGCAGATTTTTTTTAATACGCCTCAAAGATGATTCAGCGCTTAGTAACTTAAATTTTAAGCGTTCCTTAAATAGACTATGTATTATCAAAAAATTGTAGATAAGCCAAAAATAGGGGTAACTTACTTTGAGTGATAGTGCTACTTTAATTTGTCAGTTTGAACTAATGAAATTGAAGCAAAATATTTCTACTGAATTAAGTGAAATAATATTGTATCTATAAATTGAATAATTTTATTTTTAAAAACATTTTAGTGCTAAGAAATAAAACATGTATAAAAGTTATAAACTTTAGGTAGTAAAATATTAAAAACAATCATATTAAATTTCTTTATATGAGAAAATTGTATGTACTCGTATATGTAATTCAATATCAAGAATGAGTACTATAAGTATTTTACTCTTGGATATTATATGAATAAATTACGGTTATGAGAGTATTGAAGTTTTAAATTTCCATATTTTTATGGACAATACGGTTTGAATCGTCTAGACTAGTATAATATGTTAGTATAATACTCTCTACGTAAGAATATGATTGCGCTATAATGTTTCGTTTATAGTTAGTTTAGAAATATTTCAATTCGCTCTATAATCTGCGCTGACACCTAATAGGAAACAAATGCTAAAATAATGTTTATAATTTCAATTATTTTCTGACCGGAGTTACGATACGTACGCCCCCTTATGAACAGATTGTTAGTATGTTCTGTAACGCAATCGGTTCGATCAGGTTTACGGTTTTGTGTTCCGTAAATCCTGAAATTATTTACCGGTTTCTATTTGGAATGCGGTTCCCGGAAAAACTTGGTAAAAAGTCGGACCACGGCAACCATGAAATATTCCTGGTTTCTCTGGTATTTTTAGCCCTACTACCGCTACTTTCAAACATCATCATAACAAAATAAAACGATATACGTCAATGTCAAATTTCTAAACCGCTTTAGTGGTATTACTAATAATTATTATAGATGTAAGTATGAAAACATTATTTGCCTATATTTGATTTGTGTTATGTTCTCGCACATTTTTTTGGGTTTCGTCTTGTTCTCGCACGAGAGGTTCGCTATAAAAATAAGCGCTTGCGCACTATGTATTTACGTAACAGTTTAACTACAAGAGACAAGTTCGCACCAATCGTATCGTCTTCCGTTTATTTGCAGTTGTATAACTATAATAAAGAGACGAAACACTAAATTCTGGTCACCAAAGTATTTCAATACGAACATAATGTTTATTTATTTACGGCCAGCGGAAAATGTGATAAGTTAGTAAATAATTTTATTCACAATCGGTTAGTAATATGGCGATTTCTGACTTTTAAAAAGTTGGAAAGTTAGTTATTGTTAACCTTATATTCCAAGAGGTTGGAAAGTATAACGTGAAGATAGCTGGGGTTGAAAAGTTGACACTTTCCAACCTCAGCTATACTCATGCTATACTTTCCAACCTCGAGGCAGAAAATAGCTGCCCCCGCTTTGAGAGATCAATGCGTATCAATGTTGGGTATTTACATATAAACGAATCATCTTTACAATTTATATGATAAAAATATGGAATAAACTTGTAAATAATACAAGCAATGAATGAAATCAATATTTAAGGTTAGAAATCAAACTGACAGTTCATATGACAAATGAACAATCTCAGACCATTCGTTTATTTATGTTAGGTTATTATTATTTAAATGTCAAATATTATTTTTTTATTTCAGATTGTGAATAAAATAGTATACAAACCTCGGTAAAATGTTTCATTGTCTCGGGCTATAGTTTACCTCGGCGCTTCGCGCCTTGGTTAACTATCTTCGCCCTCGACAATGAAACACTTTCCACCTCGGTTAGTAATATACTATAATTTACCTCTAATTTATCACCAACTTATGATCGCTAAACTATTTCAATACGAACATCTGTTAATACATTCTGTCATCAGTTAAACATTCAAAAATTCTTTTTTAACTAACAGTACCTACACTTTATTTTTAAATATAGGTATGCCACTATTTAAGTAAGATTTAGTCATAAAAAACCGCTACACTGGGAATCAATCACTCTCTCACTCCCATTGACGCTTATCCTTTACTTTTCAGGGGCGGCAAGAATTTTATTAACTGTGGTTTTAACTGGGCTGAATTAGGCTTAAATATTGGAGAAAACAAGTTCTATTGGGTGCAAAACCGATTTTGTCCTTATGTTGCATTTCCTCGCTCTGGGACCGATACCAATCGACTCTAGATAGACTCAAAAAATATAGTGAATTCATATAATTTTTACATTTACATGTTTTATGCACGAAATTATTTGTTGACTCCACTCCTTGTACGGTGCAATAAAACTAAAATCCCTAAAATGGTGCAAATATCTCTAGTTTTAGGGATTAATCCCTAATTTGGCAACACTGGATCGAACATTACCATACTTCACTGTGCATGACCAATCATAATCTTTTATTACATTGTCTACATTGATTACGTATAAATTTATTGTCTACACATTGTCGACACGTAGACAATTAAAGTCGGCGCGTAGACGTCCATCTCTGGTGAATACTATATGTACAGGTATTACATTGCGAGAGTTGTAGGAGCTTTTGTTATGCACGAGCGGAAAAATTTACTCACACACTCAGGTATGAGCATAATGCCCGAGCTCACCTAGAATAAACCTAACCCAACCTAGTCTAAAACTAACTTACTGACTTATATCTCACCTAGATCGAACTCACTAACAGGTAAACTCTCCTATAAGATAATTTGCGGCAATTGGCAGTATATTCCTTTTCAAAATGGTGCACTCATGAAGTACCTATGTTGAGAAAACTAACAAATATTGTAGATATTTACTAAAGCGTGAATTTTGTGCGTTCGGTTTGGGTTAAGCTATGTTACGACTTGTTTAAAAAAACTACAAATAAATTTAGATAAATAACATAATTTTCGGCGGAATTTTTTATTTTTGTAGCTAAAATCCGCTGAAAGGCAGAAAATAACTGTTCAAGCCTCAAGCGTTACATTCCATAATTCAGGTGAGTTGACCTTTTAGTTAGACTTTTAAGTGAGTTTATCCATATTAGGTAAATTTACCCTTTAAATGAGTTTGATTTATTTAGATGAGTTAGCATTAGGTGCGAGTTTGATTAGATGATTTCAACCAGAATCTCTTAATATTTATGGGCCCTTTTAACGTTTTTCCAAGTCGCCACATTTAAAATTGTTTTAAAATTTAAATCAAATAACTTATTTTTACCTTTAGGTAAGGAAGGTATTGTGTTTGGTCAAAAAATTCGGTGGTGAGTTTTTGATGAATAAGCACGTTTTAGGGTCCCTAGAATATGATTTTACTATTTTTACGATGATGTCTGTATGTGTGTGTATGTATGTGTGTGTGTGTGTGTGTGTGTGTGTGTGTGTGTGTGTGAGTGAGTGAGTGAGTGAGTGAGTGAGTGAGTGAGTGAGTGAGTGAGTGAGTGAGTGAGTGAGTGAGTTAGTGTGTGTGTGTGTGTGGGCGCGCGCGCGTTTGTGTGTCTGTGTGTGACAAAATTTTCTAATGCGATGATAACTCTAATACTTCAATTCCAAAAATTATAATTCTTTCGTATTCCTCTTCGTTACATCCATGTGAAGAGCTGATTAGATTTTGGTTATAATTGGTCAACCGGAAGTACCCTCATTTGAAGATTTTAACAGTTTTTCTTGAAAAAACGATGTTAAATATCATTTTTTTACATTTAATGTTATTATAAATATTAAAGAATTATTTATTCTCTATACGATTTGAATGCATTTTATACTTCATAAATGGAGTTAAAAAATTGTAAAGAAATTAAATATCCTATATATTAGTCAGCTTTGCTATAACTCTGCAAACAGCTGTTTAGCTGCTACATTAAGAAAATTCTGATTAAAAGGTGTCCGTGTCAAGTGCAGTTTACAGTATGCTTATGTTATAATTTTACTGGAAATATAGGAACTTTTGTTAGAAACTTTCTGTATGAAATTTTTATAAAATACATACAACTGCCTTAAGGTAATGTATAAGAAATATAATCTTTTGCAAGGAACTTTCTGTATGACATTTATACAAAATACATAGAACTGACGGAAAGTAATGTGTACTGGCCGCATCAGATTTTTACCTTCCGTCACCTTTAGGTAAGGAAGGTATTGTCTTTGGTCAAAAAATTCGATGATGAGTTTTTAATCAATAAGCACGTTTTAGGGTCCCTAGAATACGAATTTACTATTTTTACGATGATGTCTGTATGTGTGTGTGTGTGTGTGTGTGTGGATGTGTGTGTGGATGTGTGTGTGTGTGTAACAAAATTTTCGTCTGCGATAACTCTAATACTACAGTTACAAAAATTATAATTTTTTCGTGTACTTCTTCGTTACATCCATATGAAGAGCTGATTAGATTTTGGTTACAATTGGTCAACCGGAAGTACCATCATTTGAAGATTTTAACAGTTTTTCTTGAAAAAACTATGTTAAATATAATTTTTTCACATTTGATGTTATTATAAATATTAAAGTATATTTTATTCTCTGTACGATTTGACTGCATTTTATACTTAATATTAAATGGATATAGAGTTAAAAAATTATAAAGAAATTAAATTTCATAAAGTAGCCATAGCTATGAAAACAGCTACTATATTAAGAAAATTCTGATTGAAAGATGTCAGTGTCAAGTGAAATTGACATAGTGTGTTTGTCTTACAATTTTTACTGGAAATATAGGATCTCTTGCTTTCTGTATGGAATTTGTATAAAATACATACAACTGCTTTAAGGTAATGTACAAGAAATAATAATAATAATAATAAATCTTTTATTTCTGCAGATACATTACACTGTATATAGAAAACGTCACAAAATAATAATTTTCTGTATGAAATTTGCATAAAATACATGCAACTGCGGGAAGGTAATGTACAAGAAATAGAATATTTAATTTAGCAAGGAACTTTCCGTATGAAATTTGTACAAAATACATAGAACTGACGGAAGGTAATGTGCTGGCCACATCAGATTTTTTATACTTTAATTTAGACTTTACTTTGCTGGTAAATATAGTGTAACTAACGTAACATGAGTTGTACGTTTGGAAATTATTATTCTGTGAGACAAGCCTTGCCGGTGTCGGGAATATAGGAAGGGCGCCAATCACTCTCGGAGGGCTGATTACGTCAGTAGACTACGCTTCGCTCAAGGGGCTCAAGTAAATGAAGCTCACAAATCAATCCATTACTCTGCAAATCAAAATTTCAATTTCCAATAACCTTTTCCCCCTTCAATCGTTCCAAGTCGCTTTTCCATTTGATTATCATTAAATTTTTTATTTAAGGTCTGTTTAACACTGAAGTTATTTTACGAAAAATGTGTAACTTGTACAGGCTGTTCCATAGGCGCCGAAAGCATGGGTGCTCTTACAACAAACTTCCAAATATATCTATTTTCCCTATTTAAGCTTCCTGTATTCATATAACGATAACGAGTTTATTAGATTTTGGGTAAAATTGGATAAATAACATAACAGTTTTTAATGAAAAACTATATTAAAATATAATCAAAACTTTTCAATTTTAGTAATAAGACTGTTATATGAAGGGGAACAACATATTAGATTTTGGATACAAATAATAAACCGGAAATGATACTTTATTTGAAGCTCTGAACATACTTTCGTGAAAAATAAATTGATACAATCCAAAACTTTTCAAATTTGGTATTTAAGACCTTTTATATTAATGAGAACGACATATTAGATGTTTTCTGAAATTGATAAACCGGTAGTACTACTTTACAAGAAGCTATAAACAGATTTTCTTGAAAAAATATATTAAAACATGATCCGAAACTCCTCAAATTTGGTATTTAAAACACGTGTATAATTTGAAACAACATTAGATTTTGACTATACCTATATGATAAACCGGAAGTGGTGTTTAATTTGGAGTTCTTAACAGATTTTCGAGGAAAAACAATAAAATATAGTCCAAAATTTGGTATTACAGACTTTTTTATTTATTGGAACAACAAATTAGATTTTGTTTTCGAACGATCAAACGGAAGTGCTACTTTACTTAAAGTTCATTGCTATTTCAAACTGTGACAAGACGAGGGTAAGCGCAATAACAGATAAATAACTTTTTATAAACTCTTCTAAATTATAGTTTCAATAGGTACTCATATTTTAACTCTGTTTATCTATTTGAGTCAAAATTCAGTTTAGAAATTTATATTGTATTATGATAGTCACGACATTTATTTGTTTATCATTAGTCTAGAAATTATTGTGGATCCGTGCGTGACTTTGGATGACCTCGCCTATGCACCCCGTACCCCTAAGATAATCCTGTCCTGGAGATAGCGTTTTGTTAGATAGTCGGTTTTAGTTAGCCATGGGATAAACGTGGAGAGTCGAGATTAATTCGTCGAGTCGTGAAGACGTGTTTTGTTTTGACTAGACATGTTTTGGGGCGACGCTCGCCCGCTGGATTACGGAATGTAACTTATTAGTAATGGCTTAGTTATAGTTGTATTAGTTTAAATGTAAATAAAGTTTAGTTAGTAAATCACCAAGTAATGTCCATGTCCGTAGTGTTCATCAGTGTAAAGTTAAAGTGTAAGTGAAGTGTATGTGTGTTTCTTACTTATCACAAAAGTGCTTCTCACGAAGTCCTTTAACAGCAGTCAGTCAGTTAGTGTGTCCGGCACGAAGTGTTGGACGCCAACCATCACAGGCGTCCACCAATAAGATAAAGTGTATCATCGTTGGGAGTAAGAAGTATTAGTATCATCATCTAGATCGGCACCCCCCTCGTGTTACAGTGAAGCAGTCGGTAGGATTGCCATCAGCCTAGAAGACCCCCCTCGTGTTACAAAACATGGAATTGACGGGAGGTCATGTGTTGGCCACATCAGATTTTTTTTTTACATGTTCTAACAAAAGAAGAAATAAATTATTCACTGGCTGTATATTTTTTGAATTTTTGTACCTGTCCTGTAATTGGATTTTATTTCTGTTGGGCAGATAATAGGTTTGTTCGTTTCACTATTTTGCGTCTACGGTTTACTGCCGTGTCCATACAAATTATATGATGCGGCAGTAAACCGTAGACGCAAAGCACTGAAACGAACAGATCTAATAAATAAATAAATAAATAAATAAATAAATAAATAAATAAAAAAGTATATTACGTACCGTGAACTGCAAGTGATAGTTTTTAGGTCGAGGATGTAGTTTGGGATGTCGAGACCCGTAGGGTCGAGATTTCTTAAACATTCGAGACCTAAAAAATCACTTACAGTTCGAGGTTAGTAAGCTATTTCTTGCAAACCTGCGAAAATAGAAGAAAAAGAAAAATAGGTTTCAAATTAACAGCTGTCAGATTGATGTCAAAAATAAAATTTGAATGATAGCTGAGGCTGAGGGTGCCATGAATGTTTTTGATGTGGTGGAAACTAAACAAAGGAAAAAATTGTAAATAAATAATTCTTGAAAAATTGACGTTTGGCGAAGGTGTGAGGTTTTATTTGCAGCTTCTTTGAGTAAATAAATGGATAAGATGGATATAGAAGGAGCTGCCAGTGTTGCCTGTGCATCGCTTCTACCCGATAGATCGAGAAAGAGGTACGAAACCACTTATAATCTTTTTCGAGAGTGGTGCAACGGGAAGAAGGTGGATATCCATACCAGTGAGGCAGTTTTACTAGCATATTTTTTAGAAAGATCTACAAAAATTTCTTGCCCTTCGAGTTTATGGTGTGAATATTCGATGCTCCGGTCTACTATCACTCTAAACGATAATGTAAACATTTCTAAATACGCCAAATTAAAGGCATTTCTGAAGAAAAAAAATGTTGGATACCGTCCCAAAAAGAGTGAAGTATTTACAATGAAAGATATTATAAAATTTTTGAACGAAGATGAAACGTTTCTAATGTAAAAGGTTGTTGCTGTAATGGGCACTGCGGGAGCTTGCCGCAAAGACGAATTATGCAAGGTAACTGACATGATGACATTTCAGATAAAGGTAGCATAATACTTATCAGAATACCAGATTCAAAAAATCACGAACCAAAAAGTTTCATCATCGTAGACAATGACAACGAAAAATTACACTGTCTGGAATTATTTAGAAAATATGAGCCTGCGACCAAAAAATTCAGATAATAAAAGATTTTTTCTTAGACATAAAAATGGGAAATGTGTTAACCAACCGGTTGGGAGAAAAACGCAAAAAATTATACGGGACACTCATTTCGCAGAACCTCGGCCACACTTTTGGCTAACAGCGGAGTCGGCATTATTGGGTTGAAAAGACATGGCGGCTGGAAGTCGTCGACAGTAGCCGAAAGTTATGTAGCAGAATCTTTGTCGAACAAAATTGAAGTGGCTAAGAAGATATTTCACAGAAGTGAAGAAGATTGTGAACCCCACCAAGATGATTCTATGGTGAATGTTCCAGTTACAGATGACATATCCAATAATGTGATAAGTGCCTCTCTCGATGATCCTGATTTAACTAGGGAAATAAATAAAAATTTAACCTCAATTCTTACTGCTAATAATATAACTAATTGTAATTTTCACATTACCATAAATAAAAATCTGATGTGGACACCACACGACTTCTTTGTACACACAATATGAAGTATAGACCCAAGTATATAATTGCACATATTTGACGTAATTTGACATTAGCATCTATTTTTTATTTTCATTACAAAAACCAAAAATTATATAAGTTTTAAATATACATATCTGGCTTATACAAAGGGCTAATTTAATAATACTTGATGTGCTAGACACAAAATTTAATTCTCTAAAATTTTTATTTGAAGCATTTATTTTTAAAATCAAAATGAAACCATTTTATTGAAGAAAAACTGTTAACACCTTCAGGTAATATGCCACTTCCGGTTAGCCTGTTTTAACCAAAATCCACTATGTTATTCCAACTGACATAAAAGTCTTATATACCAAATTTGAAAAGTGTTCAAGGCTTCAAATAAAGTACCATTTCTAGAAATTATGTAATGACCAAAAAGGGAGGTGCACAACTAGATGTTATAGCAGTCCTAAATACAAAATTTCAACTTTCTACGGCTTACCGTTTTTGAGTTATGCGAGATACATACGCACGTACGTACGTACAGACGTCACGACGAAATTAGTCAAAATGGATTCAGGGATGGTCAAAATGGATATTTCCGTTGAAATCTCAAAACAGAAATTTTTCGCGATTACAATACTTCCTTTACTTCGTACAAGGAAGTAAAAAAGATGATTAAAAATTTTGTATTCAATTCTGTATACTACCTATTTGTAAAATAATAATAAAAAAATCTGATGTGGCCAGCACATTACCTTCCGTCACTTCCATGTATTTTGTATAAATGTCATACAGAAAGTTCCTTGCAAAAGATTATATTTCTTGTACATTACCTTAAGGCAGTTGTATGTATTTTATACAAATTACATACAGAAACTTTCTAACAAAAGATCCTATATTTCCAGTAAAATTATAACATAAACATACTGTCAATTGCACTTGACACTGACACCTTTCAATCAGAATTTTCTTAATGTAGCAGCTGTTTCCAGAGTTATAGCAAAGCTAACTAATATATATGATATTTAATTTCTTTATAATTTTTTAACTCTCAGTCCATTTAATATGAAGTATAAAATGCATTCAAATCGTATAGAGAATAAATAATTCTTTAATATTTATAATAACATTAAATGTGAAAAAATGATATTTTCAAGAAAAACTGTTAAAATCTTCAAATGAGGGTACTTCCGGTTCACCAATTATAACCAAAATCTAATCAGCTGTTCACATGGATATAACGAAGAGGAATATTAGAGTATTAGAGTTATCGCATTAGAAAATTTTGTCACACACAGACACACACACACACGCACACACACACACACACACACACACACACACACACACACACACACACATACAGACATCATCGTAAAAATAGTAAAATCGTATTGTAGGAACCCTAAAACGTGCTTATACATCAAAAACTCACCACCGAATTTTTTGACCAAAGACAATACCTTCCTTACCTAAAGGTGACGGAAGGTAAAAAATGCTTAAAATTTTGTATTCAATTCTGTATACATATTTGTAAAATGCTTGATAATAATCTGAATTTATTTTCCTGAAATTCTGCGTAACTAACAGCCATTGTATTATATATTTACTTACCGTCCACCATGAACGGTAAGTGTTTCACTTACCATCCACCGTGGACGGTAAGTAAATGATGAAACCATGGAAACCAATTGTGCAATAAAAGTTCCACTTACTGTTTAAATTTTGTTATTAATGGGTAACTTACAGTACAGGTATTGCAAAAAATAAATTGTAAAACACCTGTATACAAAATTATTCTTAATAAAGTACTCGTAGATAAATTCCACATATAACTTCTTATTGCTGTACGATACGGTTTCTTAAACTAGGTACTTCTTACATGACCTACATACAGTGTCATTTTGATGAATGATATAAGTTTTTACATCACTTTCATTTGGGAAGATATAGGAGCTTTCCTAGCTCCGACTAACTAAACTATTTTTGATTGCATAAGAAGTTTTATTCTACTACTTCGCCTTGACCATGAAGAATGCCAGCTTCTCACTTCTCACCATCTGTGAAATACTGATCGGAGTTCGGAACTAACTAAACCGGACAAGTTCAGGCGCGTGCAGGTGCATGCAGACTGATTTATAGATTTCATAGAATGAACCGGAATTGAAAAGCACAGAGAATGGGCAAAAAATAACGAAAATGTATAACGATTTTATGTTTTCACAGAATAGAATACAGCAGCAAGAAATAGATAAAAAAGAAAATATCATAAGAATAAAAAAATCTGGTGTGGCCAACACAATACCTCCCGCCATTTACAGCCCGAGTCATAAAAAAGATTAAGTTTTTTGGATTAGTGAATTTTACTCTAATTTTGATAGTTTATTTCTTAAAATATAGTCTAATCTAATCCAAGTAACTACCTTTTTTAAAACCCCTCAACAGGATTAAATCCCAATTACAGATGGGTTCACATGCATACACATCCATGCCTTAGTGGGATTCGAAACCAGAACCCCGAGGGCACACCGAGGCTTTGCTCTAAGCATTGAGCCAACGGAACTATAATAAAATAAAGATTATATTTTAAATACCGGGATATAATATAATTCACTAATCCAAAAATGAGGATTAGCTTAAATATCTTTGTGAATCGTTAATTTTTATTAAACTAAATACATACCTACATATTTATTTATGCTGGAAACTATTGAATTCCTTTTCTATTGTTCTATTTACTTTTTCCTTTTTAAAACGTTACTAATATTATTTTGAAATGATTAGTTCTTTGATAGTGACATTTATCATACATTTGAATAACTGCGTTTTGTTTGTTTAAAGCGTAGACTCTAACATTTAAATTATAGATAATTTTATAAATTTATCCATAAAATATAAAGAAAAAGTATTAATGCAAATCTATAGAAAATTTAACAATCTTTAATTTTTATGGTAATGTAATGAATCAACGATGGGGGTACAAATTTACCCGTTGACACTAATTTGTAATGAAACTCAGCGATGTTTAAAAATCACACCGCAGCTATCAAGTGAAAAAGATCAAACGCTGATTTATTTTTAATAATTATAATTTTGAATTTAAAATAAAAAAATAATTTAGGGGAAAGTATGGGTTCGCAGCCCTGGGTTTTATTGAATAAAGAAGTTTATCCTTACACACTAAATTTGATTTACACAATAATAGAAATAAATATTAAATTTACTTACAATTTTAATTTCTTCTTCTTATTCTTCTTTTATTCTTATTCTTGCAGGACTGACACTTGAAACTTATTTTACAATTATTTATTAACAAGTCCGAAACTGATTTTTGTGACTTTATGCCGAATCTAAATATTGAAAAGTGAATCAATTAATTGTCTAAATGATTGTGTCCGTCTCGTCCTATCTCAGCGCTGGAGATCCCTTATAAAAGATTTGATGCGAGAGTGGGGACCACTCTCTTGGAAGATAATTCCCTCTTGATCTGTAATTTAGTTTTTAAATATTAAATTTTTAGCGGGTAACATTAATCTCGAAAAAATAACATTTTAAGGTATTTTTCGAAGAAAAACTATTTTAAGCGTTCAGGTAAGTGCCATTTCCGGTTATCCGATTTTCACCAAAATCTAATGGGCTCTTTCCAATACAGGAAAAATTCGAAATACAAGATTTCAAAATTTTCTGAATGATAGTATTTGAGTGGAGGATCCACACACACATACACATACACACAGACATCATCGTGAAAATGTTAAAATTGGATTCTAGGGACCTTAAAACGTGGTCATTTACCAAAATCTCGATATGCGATTTTTAGCACGCTCCCTATACCTCCCTTACCAAGGGTAGCGGGAGTTAATAAATGTATTATCATCCTATAGGAGTACAAAGAGGGACATTTGAAAAGTTCCCAACAATAATTAATTTTAACTTGACGCATGTGCAAACTATCACATTCTGCGTTCAAACTGTGTGGACCAACTTTGTTATTTTAAATTGGACCATATATTTTTTATATGATTAGTTTTATAAAAGCGAATTAAATTTATATCCAGGAATATAATTATAATATAGATATACAAAATCCTGGGTATAGTGTGACAAGGCGAGGGTAAGCGCAATAACAGATAAATAACTTTTTATAAACTCTTCTAAATTATAGTTTCAATATTAATATTTTAACTCTGTTTATCTGTTTAAGTTATAAATGTCAAAATTCAGTTTAGAAATTCTAATCGTATTATGACAGTCAAGACATTTATTTGTTGATAATTAAGTCTGGAAATTATTATATATGCGTGCTTGACTTTAGAATGACCTCGCCTATGCACCCCGAACCCCTAAAGATAATCCTGTCCTGGAGATAGCGTTTTTGTTTTAAGGCAGTCGGTTTTAGATACTCGAAAGAGTAACATATGAGAGTCGGTATTAGTTAGCCATGGGATAAACATGGGAGAGTTGAATTCAGATACTCGTGAGAGTGAACATGTAGTGTTTTAGTTTTGGGGCGCGTGTGCAGAACGCCCGCCCGCAAGGTTACAAAATGTAACACGTTAGGCTATGTTTAATTAATAATAATGTAATCATTTAGTGTAACCGTGTAAATAAAAAGTATTAGTTTAGTTATATTAAATCACAAGTATTTGTTCATGTCCGTAGTGTTCATCAGTGTAAAGTGTAAAAAGCCTCAAGTGAAGTGTCTGTGTGTTCTTCCATCACACGAAGTCGTGGACGCCAGCCATCCGAGGCGTCCACCAGTCATCAAAGTAGTATCATCATCAACCAGTTCCACCCCCCTCGTGTTACAATAGGAATCCGAGATTCAATTTTGTTTATAAAACCGGGGATTAAAGAATTAAATTTTGAATTAAATCATACAATATGTTCCCTCACATAACGATTTTTTTGAGAAAAAGTCATGTAAAGTTTGTATTAATTTACATTTAAATTCGGCTATTAAGTGCCAAGAATGGAGTAAATAAATAGATGAATACATGATAATTTTCAACGTATAATTAGAATGTAATGAAAGAAATAAAGTGATGTTTAAAATAAAAGCTGATGTGGTCAGAACATGACCCCCCGCCAATTCAATGTTTAAAATAGAAATGAGCTTTATGTATCACTTCCGGTTAATCACTTGTAAACAAGTTTTGATTTGTTGGTCCAATAAAACGATAAGTCTGTAATGCGAAATTTTGGATCATATTTTATTATATTTTTCCTCGAAAATCTGTTAAGAGCTCTAAGTTAAGTAACACATCCGGTTTATCATCTATAGTCAAAATCCAATATGTTGTTTCCAATCATATATGAGTTTAAAATATGTACCAAATTTGAAAAGTTTTGTATCATATTTTTATATATTAAAATAAATTACCACTTCCGGTTTATCAATTTTAGCCAAAATTTCATATGTTTGTTCCTATTTATATAAAACTCTTAAATACTAAAATTGAAAAGTTTTGGATTACATTTTAATATATTTTTTTTATTAAAAACTGTTATGGTACAACTTCCGGTTGTCCATTTGTATCCAAAATCTAAGCAATATATGAATACAGAAAGCTTAAATACGGAAAATAGACATACATTCCGTAACTTAACCACGACCGTGGTTATGGTTCAAGTGGCCAGGTTATGGTCACTGAAAATTGGTTAGATTCGGAACATCTTGGTTAATTTGTGTCGGTAAAGCAGGGAACCACCGCGTCATTAGAAATATGTGACAACATAACTTTTGTCTATCCTTATACTAACGTAAATATTATACAGTATGTAGTATATAGTAATTATATGTTTATATAATATTATTTATTATATTATAAGAAATAAGAATATGGCCACAACAACCACAAAAAAATTGTGGTCGTCGTGGTCACGAAAAAGTAACCAAAACTTTCAGGAACCATGTTCCGAAATTGAACCGCGATCCTGATATTATGTTTTGGTTACATTACGGAACGCGTAACCAGAACCTTGGTCACCGCGGTTAAGTCACGGAATATACCATATATTAAGAAAATTCTGATTGACAAATGTCAGTGTCAAGTGCATTTGACAGTATGTTTGTGTTATAATTTTACTGGAAATATATAATCTCTTACAAAAAACTTTCTGTATGGAATTTGTACAAAATACATAGAACTGAAGGTAATGTACTGGAAGGAATCTTTTACACAAAAATCTTCTAATTTTTATTGTGTTTTGAGGAGTTATATTTAAGTTTGCTTTTTCAACGTTATAAATAGATTCCTATCCGAATCGACTTGTTTTTAATAAAGACTGATAATACTGAAAATATATACACTTTGACAGGTATGTAAACAATAAGTTTCTAAAACGTCAAAAAATTTTCGTTTATCAAAACTCACACTTGTAAAAATACATCTTGGGTGCAAAAATTTTTTTGTGGCGGTTTGTCGAAATGAAACTTAGTAACTAGGTAGAATACAGAATTTGGATTGGCTTATAAATTTGTGAGTGAAATAGTCAGTACATAAATCATAACGTTTTATATGATTTCTGTTTTATTTAAACCCGTGTCAGAGATACTAAGCTCACCTAAAACGCTTAATTATAATTTAAAAAATATTTCCATTTAATATTTATAAAGTTTTGATCTATTCGTTTACTCGTAATATTACTTTCCTCCATTTCTTCCAACTATACCAACATAAATATAAATTTCCACTTCTAGTAAATGCACTCCCAAGGCCCAGTTTATATTTAATATAATCTTAAAGAGCGATATTCTGCAAGCCACGGATATCCTGGTTCACCAGAGAATTGAGAAAGGATCTTCAATTATTTATAAGGACGGAGCCGTTTTCAAGCACGGCCTAGAAACAAGCTTTCATCTCTTTCTAACTCATTGGAAGTTATCCGTTAAAGAGAGATAGTTCAATCCTAGCCAGAGTGTGAGCTTCATTGGCTCCGAACCGTTGACGTATAGCGGATGGCGGTTTTTGTGGAATTCTTTTGTTATACGTAACCTTGAACTTCAGTGCATTTCAGGTTTAATTTCCTTTTAATTACTTTTTAAGGCGAGCTTTGTTTGAAGTGCAAAGCTCGTTCTTCATGAAGGAAGGTGACCGACAAAAGAAATATAATTGCCTTTTTAAAAGGAGAAATTGTTTGGTAACAATTTTTAGTGATTCGCGATTATGTTGGAGTTACTAACAATATTTACACTACTTACCAAAAATTATTAATATTATGAAAGAGCTATATCTTTTAACAAGTATAAGCAGGTAAGGAAACACACGTCAAAAATAGTATATTACTATATACTCAGGGACTAAAGTGCATAATCAATTCCGTGAGTAAAGTTTCTTTCCCGAGCCGAAGGTGAGGGAAATAATCACCTGAGGGATTGAATGCACTTTAGTCCTGTAGTATATACGCTATTTTTCGCACTCCCGTATCAAATGGAACCATATTAGTGTAAAAGAAATTAATCTTACAATGGGCCCGTTTTTTTTGAATTTTTTATATGTTATGAAAAATTTAAAAATAGAAATTTAGTATTTTTTGTTTTCTTGAAATTATGCTTAATAACGCCAAAAATAATTATTAAAGTTTTAGCGCGAAAGTTGTGACGTTAGTGTCACTCCGTCATAAGTAGAGAGAACCGACATACGTTACGATTAATAATGATAACGTAGGTAAGTAAAGTTAATAATTTTTGCTCGTTTTCATAATCAGATTAATCATTCGCTTTAATTAATGTGACTTTAAGACTTTGTTTAATATAATATTGCAGGTTATTATACTCACCAAATGTCATTATTATAATTAAAATAGTATTTAAACTATTTTCTATTTATAATTAAATACAACAATGACAGTATTGATTACAATAATCAAAGCATAGTTCATAATAAAAAGTAATCCAACATTTACATTTCTATTTACTAAATGATTACAACAATGACAAGTATTAAGATTACAATAATTAAAACATAAATTATAATTTTATTTATTTAATAAGTAAATTTTCTTTTGATCTTAATAAAAAATTACTCGGATATATTAAATATGTGCGTGTTAGAGTATGTGTAAAGCCAATCGCGAATTTATGAGCAAAATATGCATGGTCCACTGTACAGTGACATTTTCACAAACTGGACGCAGGGCCGGTTTAAGGATCCGCGGGGCCTGTGGCACTACTTATCTGCGGGGCCTTTTCCCAATATATATATATATATATATATATATATATATATATATATATATATATATATATAGGTTATGGTAATTACAACTATAATTAGGTATGGAAACTAGGTTGTGGGTTTGGCAGTCAAAATTGTACGGATTTACGTGAAGAACACACTTTTTTAATTTGTAAAGCTTATGGTTATATTTTTAACCAAATTTAGTACACTGTAATATAACACAGAAAATATGTTATTGTAATTGTTATTAATAATAAATACTCACATTAATTTTGTATCCCATAAAAAAGCCACTTTATCTAAATTTGCTTTTAATAGGTCCAAATAAAAAAAGGGAAAATCATACAAGTTTAGGATATATAAAGTTTTAATCCAACTTTTTAGGTTTAACAATATTCGACAATAAGTGCTACCCTAGAGTTCTAGTTACGCCACTGGTTATTTGATACCTATTTCCAAAATACCGTAAAATTATAAACATCAAAAAATCAGAAATAAAATGTCTCGTGAAGTAATAAAAAAAATCTGATGTGGCCAACACATAACCTCTCGCCAGATATTTTACCTGGTTGTACGCTTAATACGAAAAATATTTTTAAATACAAATACAATATATTCATGTCTCACTACAAAATAATTTTCATATATTTGCAAAATCCATGGGATATTTTAATATAAATTATGTACAATACATACATTTTCTTTGTATTCAATATCCTGAAATTTTCTTTTTCTACTTTCTTTTTCTTTATATTCGTCATTTTTTCGCATGGAAAAAAAATCAGCGCGGGGCCCTTTCAAGCGCGGGGCCACATGTGCCACATAGATAAACCGGCACTGACTGGACGACTGTTATGACGCTGACGTCACAACATGGCGATCGTTTTACGCTAAAAACTTTAATTACATTATTATAGGTATAAAAATAAAAAATATATAGCAATTTTCATTTCGTTTTCATTTATTTATATTCAAAATTCATTTGCGATATGTAATTTCTAAAAAGTCGATGACTTGGACGGGCCTATTTGACAATACAAATGTCAAAAATTTAGTTCAAATTTAAACTCAACGCCTGCTCAAAATGTAGTGCAGGTACGAATAAATAAATCATAGTAACACTATATGATGTTATGGAAACATCTTGTTTATTTTTATTTTAGTCCGCCAGGGATTTTTTCATATTTAATCCCTCTGGGACTTTAAACTTTATTCCCTGAAATGAGTGATTAGAATCGCTCTTTAGTCTCGGAAGTGCGAAAAAATATTTTTTTTCTTTTAATAAGACTGTAATCCTCTGAAGATGCCCTAACACAACATGGTCATCTGTCAGTAGTTACTTGTAACAATTGACAGGTGACTACAAAAATGTTTTTAGAAGAGTATGTAGCATCGCGGTAAGAGTTTTGCTTTCTGCGTTACAGCCCATCACGTTTGGCACTGACTCTAACTTGAAATCTAATAGGGATAAAAAAAATGATTAGCAGCATCCGAAAGAGCTTAAAAACTGTCATAAAGAAGTGCAAATCAAAGGCTAAAATTATTTCATACTTTTGCAAAAAACAAAAAAACTGCAAAATTTACATATTTGTCTATTATATAAAAATAAATCTAAAAAATCTGATGTGGCCAGCATATTATTACCTTCCGCCAGTTCTATGTATTTTATACAAATTCGATACAGATAGAATCTTGCGAAAGATTTTATATTTCCAGTACATTACCTTCCCTCAGTTCTATATGTATTTTGCACAAATTCCATACAGAAAGTTTTTTTAGAATTGATTCTATATTTGCAATCAAATTACACAAACACACATGTCAATCGCACTTGACGTTGACATCTGTCTATCAGAATTTTTTAAATTATTTTAGCTGTTTTCAGTATTGTTAAATTTAAGTTCTTTATACTTTTTTAACTCAATATCCATTGAATATGAAGTATAAAATGTAATCAAATCGTATAGAGAATAAAATATTCTTTGATATTTATAATAACATTAAATGTGAAAAAATGATATTGAAGAGCGTTTTTTCAAGAAACACAGTTAAAATCTTCAAATAAGGGTACTTTCGGTCGATCAATTATAACCAAAATCTAATCAGCTCTTCATACGGATGTAACGAAAAGGAATACAAAAGAATTATAATTTTTAGAATTGTATTGGAGTTATCGACGGAGAAAAAATCGTCACACACACATACACGCACACACACACACACACACATACACACACACACACATACACGCATACACACACACATACACACACACATACACGCATACACACACATACACGCATACACACACACACACACATACACGCATACACACACACACACACACACACACACACACACGCATACACACACACATACATACATGCACACACACACACACATACACGCATACATACATACACACACACACATACACACACACACACATACACGCATACACACACACACACACACACACACACACACACACACACTAACACACATACACACACAGACATCGCAAAAACGTGCTTATTCATTAAAAACTCACCATCGAATTTTTTAACCAAAAACAATACCTTCCTTACCTAAAGGTATAACGGAAGGTAAAAACCAATTATTGTTTCTAGGTAGTCTCTCAGATGACAGGTAAGTACGTTAAAGGCCTTATCGCACTACAATCATATGTCTGACTATTTTTCGCTGACTTATTTTGTATGACCAACTCGATTTATCACACTGCAATTTCGGACAACCCTTTTCTCCGACTTTTAGTGGATTTCATACTTGAACTTAGTTATGATTTGGTGTCTTTAATGACAACATATTTCAAATTTGTTTGATATATCAAATTATTTCAAGTAAAATGAATGAAAACGATGGAAAAATATTGCAATTGTTATGTGTTATGATTTGGTGTCTTTAATGACAACATATTTCAAATTTGTTTGATATATCAAATTATTTCAAGTAAAATGAATGAAAACGATGGAAAAATATTGCAATTGTGGAGAAGCATACTAATTTTATGTGCATCAAACAAGAAAATATTAACTTCTGACGTTTCTGCAGTTATATTTTATTCCGAAAAGTTACATTCCTGTACTTTAGAGACAGTTACGCATGCGCAGTAGAGAAGTCAGCGATAAATAGTGAGAGGAAATGAAATCGATTCCATTTCATCTGACAACTGGATGCATGACTTCCTTATAGCTATCACACTGGAGTAAGTCAGCGATTAGAACCGAAGTCATGGATAATGGATGACAAAGAGATACTACTTCTAGTGTGATAAGGCCTTAAGAGGCATATTTACCCCTGTGCTGAAATATGAAGCGAAAACTCAAATAAATTGTTCCTCTACTAGAACTATTAACATTTTAAAAAATTCAACACAACACAAACTTACTTGCAATATTAACCTGTATTTTAAAAAAATAATTATTGAAATTTATTAGTATTTGACTTTAATTTTATGGGAAATTCGAGAAATGCTGTTTTGCCTATAAAATCAAAGTCAAATATTAATAGATTTCCATAATTATTTTTTTTAAATGTAGGTTAATATCGCAAGTAGGTTTGGGTTGTGTTGAATTTTTTAAAATGTTGATAGTTCTAGTACAGGAACAATTTATTTGAATTTTCGCTTCATATTTCAGCACAGGGGTAAATATGCCTCTTAATAAGTACATAACTATGCCCCGATGATTGTATCTTATGTTATGCTCAGATTACTTGTCAATCATGGTATACCGGGAGAATTATAGGAAACATTACGAATGTGTATGTGTGACTCAAGTTTCTATTTTATTCGTATTAACGCTATAGGAAAAATGTTCATATAATATGTTTTACAATACAAACGCTTTTTGAATTCGTTATCGTCATTAATGACATCAATATCTTTCTATACAGATAAAGCATAAAAAATTGTACTTTTTATTTATACCGAAACTGATTACTTTTATTTTAATCAAAGATTCAACCTGTATAAAAACACTACAAAAGCGTTTATATTTTCGTATATATATATATATATATATATATATATATATATATATATATATATATATATATATATATATATATATATATATATATATATATATTTATAAATATTATATGAAATAATTATTTTTATTATTGCAAAAAGAATATATGAACCATATATGTTTCATAAATCTTGGTTTTCATTGTCTACTTTATTGATAAATAACATAAATATAAAACACAGGGAGGCAATGCGGATTGCATATTTAGATGTTATGGAGTTGCCTACATACTCAAATTAGTTCCGGTAGCAACCAAAGAGTGGCGCTGAAGATGGTCCCATCAGATAACATTACCGTTTCCAATTTATTATCAAACAAAACATATTTCTAATCTGTGATAGGAAACGAATTCTGACAGATAAAATGTCAAACATTTGTTTATCAATTTGTTATTATTCTATTGATTCCACAACCATTGTTGTCAGTTGAAACGGCGAGTTTTCTCCAAAATTACATCAGGCGTGTAATTCAGGACTTTCCCAAACAAAGTCATTTATTTAAATAAATAATATACAGTACTTAACTACAAATTTTACTTATAACAAAACAAGTTTAGAGAAATCTTTGTATTTTTAGCCTTGGAGACCAGTTATGAAGCAATTTCTCTAGGGTATGATTCACATATAGAAGTAGTAAATGCATCACTCGGGAATATGAGTTTTCATAACTTTTATGTGGACGTGAGAGACAGAAATACCATTAATTTTAGTAAAAACTCACTTATATTTTAATCTGATTTTCCAGTTCAATGATGTCTGTGTTTGTGTGAGACGGTTTTTTCGCTATCATAAGTTCAATTATACAGTTCCAAAGTCTTTTTTATACAATTTATTGTTTCTATATGAAAACCTGATTTTTTTGGTCGGCGTCGGCAGTTGGTTATTGGGATTTTCAAGTAAGAAAACGCTAACTAGCGGCGAATATTAGAACTACAGAGTGGTACACATTTGCCATTTATATGAAACTAGAATTATATGACTACAAAAACTCTATTATACATAATTGAATTATAAATAAAAAAATCTGATGTGGCCAGAACATTACCTTCCGCCAGTTCAATGTATTTTGTACAAATTTCGTTCAGAAAGTTCCTTGCAAAAGATTCTATTTCTTGTACATTACCTGCCAGCAGTTGTATGTGTTTTATACAAATTCCATGCAGAAAGTTTCTAGCAAAAGATCCTATATTTCTAGGAAAGTTATAACACCAACATACTCTGTCAATTGCACTTGACACTGACATCTTTCAATCAGAATTTTCTTAATATAGTAGCTGTTTCCATAGTTATAGCATAGCTGGCTAATTTATGAAATTTAATTTCTTTCTAATTTTAACTCCATATCCATTTAATATGAAGTATAAAATGCAGTCAAATCGTATAGAGAATAAAATATGTATTATTTAATATTTATAATAATATTAAATGTAAAAAATGTTATTTATCATTGTTTTTTCAAGAAAAACTGTTAAAACTTTCAAATGTGGGTTACTTCCTATGGATGTAATGAAGAGAAATGCGAAAGAATTATAATTTTTTAAATTGTAGTATTAGAGTTACCGCAGAGCGAACTTTTGTCACACACAGACACACACACAAACACACACACACACACAAACACCCACACGCACACACACACACGCACACACGCACACAAGCGCACACGCACACAAGCGCACACGCGCGCACACACACATCCACACACACACACACACACGCACACACGCACACACGCACACACGCACACACACACACACACACACACACACACACACACACACACACGGACACATACACACACACGGACATCATCGTAAAAATGTTATAATCGGATTCTAGGGACCTTAAAACGTGCTTATTCACTAAAATGTGGATATGCGAGTTTTAGCACGAATTCAACATCTCTCTTAGCGAGAGGTAAAAATAGATTGCACTAATCTATTGCAGCACTTGAGAGCTATTAATGAACTGTTTTGGGTGCTGTAATTAATAGCTTTTAGCTTTGTTACAGACGCAAAATAGAAAAATGGATATTGTAACCAAAAACTGCAGGAAACACGAGTAACCACCGAACAACAAAAACTCTTGTTTGCATGTCTAGATACAATTTGTTTTGACGCAATTATTCGCAGCGAAGAGATTAAGAAATAATTGTAGATCATTTTTCTTGTGGATTCTCTTATAATTAAAAGTGTTTTTTTTACTTACTGGCGTTGAAATTTCTTAATTAACTTAATCAATAAAACAGCTAATTTGTACTCTTAGTGGCTTTATTCTTTTCTACAAGACTTAATTAAGAATAATTTCACAAAGTCAGCAGGATTTTAATGCCTCTTTCTATACAAAGAAGATGTTTCATTTTAACAAGTAGATATCAAAGATGCTATTTGGCTTTAAGCATTCAGAAAAAAAATCGACTGCTAAGAAACAATACCTTATATATCTACTTTTAAAGGATTTAAGTTACGAGGGTTACGCTACAATTATTGAAAATAAGAGACATAGAGCCAAGCTCATAACCTTTTACTTAATATTAGTAGCACTAATAATGATTGCAACTACT
The DNA here is from genome assembly GCA_963082715.1 of Harpalus rubripes. Classification (NCBI taxonomy): domain Eukaryota; kingdom Metazoa; phylum Arthropoda; class Insecta; order Coleoptera; family Carabidae; genus Harpalus; species Harpalus rubripes. The sequence continues at coordinate 44,580,450 of OY720459.1, forward strand.
CACAAATAAATTATTAAAGTAAAACTAGTGCAAGTAAAACTTAATACTACCTAATAAAAGAGAAATTTAGTAGTGATAATTAGTAGCACCAAAGGTTATTTTAAGTACTATTACCTGTTAATCAAAAGATTCTCGTCATAATAATTTTTTTTTAAAATGGTTGAATTAAGAGAAAATCACTTGTCATTGCCAAAGAAAATATATAGAAAGAGGAAAAATTCATGAGAAAAACTTACAGAAAATTAATTTAGGAAAATATACAAATAGTTATTACAGTTTTTCTGATTTTATTATATTGCAAACAATACTTGTAATATTATGCTGGTTACCATAAAGGATATTTACAATCCAAGAATATTGATTACAACAAAGAATCTAAATCCAACAAAGGAAATTTCATTAATATTTCAATACTAGCATTTATCGTAGAATAAAAAATAAGGCATATGTAATAAGAATTACTGTACTTGACATCTATTTCTATTACTATTCAGCTAAAAAACACATAATTTAAAATAAATACACCTTAAACGTGTCTTAATATCAAAAAGGAAATCCACATACTTTTAAAAAAGTTTTATTATTACTATTCAGCTAAAAAATACATAATTTAAAATAAATACACCTTAAACGTGTCATAATATCAAAACTGAAATCCACATGCATTTAAAAAAGTTTTATTAGATATTTTACGTTTTCTTTGGCTAATTTCCACATTTAAAGTTGGTTAGCCAATCTTGTCATGTTAAAAATCGTTAATATTTTTTCTTCTTGTGTCCAATTTTTCCCACGCTCCGTTTATTTACCATTTTCTTTAATATGTAATCTTATTTTTCTTCACTTCACTTCAGAATTTCACTGCTCTCACCTCACAACTGTCAAATCTGTTTTCCTTTATAGGTTACGTGTACTTAGTAGTACTCTAACCTGTATTAACAGATCTTTCATTTCATGCTAACATATTTATTTTTGTATTTTGTATACTTTACTACTAGTTAAAATAAGCTAGTAGTGGAATTATGAGCACCAGTATCATTAGTTTTATACTAATGTATTTCAGTAACTCCTAGTTGTAAAATTTAGTAAAAGGTTATGAGCTTGGCTCAATGTATACATATTTCTTAGTATTTTATTCTAAATAAGTTAATACACATCAACATTCTTTGTTTTCACTTTTTAAATCTCGGATTTACGAATTTATCCTACACAAATTGTGTCGAAATTGATTGACTTATATTATAATTACTAGTGATGCACGCAAGGCGAAACGAGACGAGAATATAAAATATCGATCTCGTCTTGTTTTCGGATCTGTAATCTCGATCTCGCTCTCGTTCTCGCACATTTTATTGGGTCTCGTCTCGTTCTCGCACGAGAGTCTCGCTATAGAAATAAGCGCTTGCGCACTACGTGTTTACGTAACAGTTTAACTACAAGAGATAAGTTCGCACTAATCGCACCATCTTCCGTGTATTTGCAGTCGTACAAGTATCAATATAATAAAGAGACGAAACACTAAATTCTGGTCACCAAATTATTACAATACGAACATAATGTTTATTCATTAACGGCCACCAGAAAATATGATAAGTTGGTAAATAATTTAATTTACCTGTAAAATATCCAGTTTATCACCAAATTGTGATCTTTAAACTATTTCAATATAAACATCTGTTAATACATTCTGTCATCGGTAAAACGAATTAAATCATTAAACAATTCTTTTTTGTAACTTTGTAAATCACCGGCAACCAATCACTCCGCTTCTCTCTGTTTTGGCTCCCATCGACGCTTAATATAACATCTTTTACTTTTTAGGGGCGGCAAGAAAATGTTAACCGTGGTTTTAATTGAGGTGAATTAGGGACTGAAATATTGGAGAAAACTAGTTAAATTGAATGCAAAACAGGTTTGTTTTTATTTTGTATTTCCTCGCTCTGGGACCGATACCAATCGACTCTAAATAGACTCAATAATATAGTGAATTCATATAATTTTCACAGTCTCGTATTCTATGCATGAATTAGCGTTGCCACTCCTTGTACGGTGCATTTTTCATTGAATTTATGAATCAAAGCTATAAAGTTAAAAATACTTTTTATTGCGAGACTCTCGCGAGATTTCTCTCTTCTCGCAGTTGTTATATCGATCTCGCCTCGAATATTAAACTGCAATCTCGCTCTCGTTCTCGTCTCGCACAATGCTACGCGACGAGACGAGATGCGAGAGTACTCTCGCCTCGTCGTGCGTCACTAATAATTACGCAGGTCCTCTCTCTGAATCTTCTCTTAAATCTGTAAGTAAATTTACGTGTGAATGTATATTTGTTTTTAAAAGGCATTTTTTGCATCATTCTTGCGTTTTTTACGTTGTTTTATTTATATTTTTAATAAAACTGGATAAGTAAAAGCATGTAATAAAAAAGTTCTTCATTTGACTGCATTGTTGCAATTTTAACACACTATATACCACCTCAGACAAATTTTCCACATTGAAGTTTGCGTGTAAAGTTAGTCGCTACGTATAGGCGGTAGGCGGTGTACACAAAAGTAGTCAGCGCCGACAGCGGACAAAAATGAAAAAATTGGTTACTCATTAGGTACGTTCAATAAGCTAAGCAAAACAAGCAACCGGAAGTAAAATTTGTTGAACGACTTTGCTAGCTTAGCATTTGCTTGATTTGCTCGCAAGCAATCCAAGCCACAATTTTCTCGCTTGTCTTGCTAAGTGTCAAATATAATGGCGGGAAATACAAATTTTACAAACATGAAGTTAACTTGAACTGTTTCTATTTCTTTATATGGTGTGTGTCTATCAACCACATGTAAAAAAGGCTTTGAGAGTTTTATAATGGATGTTTATAACATTATTAAATTTGAAATATTTTGTTATAGTCAATATAGCTTCTTCCAAATTAATCCCACTATCTGAAAATAAATATATAAATTCCTTTTCCATATGTTCGCAGACCAAGAAAAGAAATACAACAGGTACACAATTACACAATGTTATTTTTGACATCTATATATGTTTCTCGATGACAGTTGTGGATGACAGTTCGTCATATAGCTAGCAAATCGTTCAGCGCACTAAGCAACAAGTCTCGTTTGCTTACCTAGCATTTGCTAGATTTGCTTACTTCATTGAACGCACCTATTGAAACATAGCAAGGTTATGTTTTATGTCAGAATAATTGTGCAATTTCTATTTTATAAATATTTGCAATGAATGCGAATGATAGGACGTCAAATATTATGTGATGTAGTGGGGGATGTAATAATTCTTATAAAATTACCGATTGAAGTATCAAATTTTATAAATTTCCTAGAAGATTATATAAGGAACAGATGTATAAGAAAATAACTTTTCATCAGATATCTTCTACTAATATGAAAATTTCTTTTAGGTATACATATTTTCTCATTGTAAAAGATACTTATCGTATGAATAAAATTCCAACAATGGCCGTCTGATTGCAATAATGAATTATATAAAAATGTGTTTCTTAAGTTAATATTTGAACAAGATATAATACAAAAAGCAGAAAATTGTCTTAAAATTGTGTAATACTTGCAGTGCATAAAATAGAAGTCTATTTTTGACATAATTCGTCTATTTATTATAGATTTTGTATATGTAATGTTAATGTTAAAGATAGAAATTCACATGGTACGTATTTTTCGTGTATTTTCTTTTCCGAGCTTGTGCAACTGATTCCGCTTAGAGCCTGGTATATTTTCACTGAAGAATCTTCTTCATTTATTGCGAATATAAAAGAAAGATGCTAACATCAAACACTGATATCGTGATATGTAAAAATTTTCTTCTTTCCAATCATTCAAGTTTTCCAACTTTTTAATCTCAATTTCCATGTATTGTGCATCTTTTAAAATTTAACTAATAATATAAATTATAATATAAATTTAAATATTATAAAATGGTTAACAGAAATCACACATATTATAAGATAAATCATATTTTCTGCCACAGTACCTTCGCTGGTATTTTAACTTTTTTGATTGTCACATCACATATATAGCATTTTAAATATTTTCTTTATTCATTTCAATATACTATGATGTATAATATTCATTCACAACAGCAACAACTCAAAATAAAATTGTAAATTGTATCACTTTCTCGAAATGTCAAAGTTGATTCGGTAACCAAAAAGCCAATATAGCCGTTAGAGGCGCTGACGCTCAAAATGTGCACATCGCCTATAGTAAACGCTCTTCAATAACTGAGAATACAATCTTCAGTTGATACTCTGTTAACGCATAAGTGGCTTTATTGTCTTCTTCGATTAATTTCTTAACAGCAGCATTATTCTTTTCAATCTGTCAAATGATAAAAATTTAATATTTCTATTTTGAAAGAAAAAACACCTACCAAATATTATTTTAAATTTCAAATCCTGCAAAATAAATAATAATTTGAGTATGTTGGTAAAAAGATTTGGATTGGGAGTCTCTCTCGAATAACTTGCAAAGCAAATACTGTCGTATGCTAAAGAGGACAGAGGACCAGAATAACAGAAGTTGTGTGTATTTACATTTCTTTCTTCACGCACTGATGCGATTGTCTTGTTTTCTTTTCGCGTGTTCCCGTCGACACTTCCACAAAAATGGAAATTTTCAAAGGGGAATATTTGTATAGAATAATAAGAAACATACACTTCAAACTAGTATGTGTACAGTAGAAAAAGGAATATAGATAATGTGACAAGTCGAGTTCAGAGCGATATTAAGCAAAAACCTTATAGACTTTTCTAAATTATAATTTCAGTAACAATATTTCAACTCTGTTTATCTTTGTAAGTCAAAATTCTGTTTAGAAACAATTATAATTTTTTACCTTCCGTCATCTTTAGGTAAGGAAGGTATTGTCTTTGGTCAAAAAATTCCGTGATGAGTTTTTACTGAATAAGCACGTTTTAAGGTCCCTAGAATACGATATGTGTGTGTGTGTTGTGTGTGTGTGTTGTGTGTGTGTGTGTGTGTGTGTGTGTGCGTGCGTACGTGCGTGTGTGTAACAAAATTTTCGTCTACGATAACTCTAATACTGCAATTCCGAAAATTATTATTCTTTCGTATTCCTCTTCGTTGCATCCATATGAAGAGCTGATTAGATTTTGGTTATAATTGGTCAACCGGAAGTACCCTTATTTGAATATTTTAACAGTTTTTCTTGAAAAAACGATGTTAAATATCATTTTTTCACATTTAATGTTATTATAAATATTAAAGAACATATTAAATGGATATAATAGTTATATAATTATAAAGCAATTAAATAACCGATGAACTGTTACCCGTAAACATCTCTTTATCAGGTTATAGCTACCGGAATCGATATTTTAAGAACGCAAGTGGTAAACAGGGTAGATCCATAACCTATAAAAAAAATTGAAACATTAGAAATTTGATATAGTTAACAAACTTTTAACGCGCGCGCTTCGCTTTGCATCACTACCTTTTTTGAGATTAGATTCTTCATGAATCTGGTAGATACATCTGGTAGATATTGTACAATTTTCGAACACGGTAACTTTTTACCACTCGTGTTTTCGCACACAGTCAGTAGATGCGGTGTCTACCGGTAGAATTTTCGTAAATGTCTATGTATTTTCTATAAAATCCATACAGAAAGTTCCTTGCAAAAGATTCTAAATTTCTTGTATGTACATTACCTTTCGACAGTTGTATGTATTTTACACAAATTCCATACATAAAGTTTCGAGCCAAAATATCCTATATTTCGAGGTTTCGAGTAAAATTATTACATAAATATACTACGAATATGTCAATTGACACAGACATCTTTCAATCAGAATTTTCTTAGTAGCTGTTTCTAGCATAGCTAGCTAATTTATGAAATTTCATTTCTTTATAATTTTATAACTCTATAGGGCGCGAGCAGACACGTGACTCGGACGTCCTTGACGTACTTGGAATCAGCTGATTTGTGTGCGCATGTCATTTTGACAAGAACCGTGTCACTTTGACAAGATCAATGTTTTGACTTATTTTGATTTTGAACTGCTAAAATGTTATTAATGTACAATTTTCAGGCAGTAAAACACATGAAATTAAATATAATAACTTATCAACAGTTCAGAATTAAAATAAGTCAAAACATTGGTTTTGTCAAAATGACAAGCGCACACAAATCAGCTGATTCCTAGCATGTCAAGGATGCTCGAGTCACGTGCCTGCTCGCGCCCTATACAGAGAATTTATTTTAAAATGCAACATATGATTCATCACTTCCATGATTACATTGCTGTCAAAAAATGACAGCAATGTAATATTTGTCCATTTTAAAATGCAACATTATAAATAGTACTGCAGCACAGGAGATACCTCCAGATCACATCACAAATGGTGTCAATTCTTTCTACGACCGACTAGGATATTGCCCCGGGGAAATGGAGGTATTTTTGAATAATTATTACATTCAAATTATGAATTTTTGTAAGCTAGAGTTTGTTAAAATGTGCTACATTAAAGATTTGATTTCTTGTTAATCATACATAGGCTAATTTATTGGAAATTAATATTGATAATACATAACTACAAATTTTGTATGTTGCATTTTAAAGTGGACAAAAATTACATTGCTGTCATTTTTTGACAGAGATAGTGTGTAACCATGGAAGTGATAGACCATATGTTGCATGTTAAAATAAATTCCCTGTATGTATTTAATATGAAGCATAAAATGCAGTCAAATCGTATAGAGAATACAATGTTCTTTAATATTTATAAAAACATTAAATGTGAAAAAAATATATTTAACATCGTTTTTTCAAGAAAAATTGATAAAATCTTCAAATGAGGGTACTCCCGGTTAACCAATTATAACCAAAATCTAATCAGCTCTTCATATGGATGCAACGAAGAGGAATACGAAAGATTTATAATTTTTGGAATTGTAGTATTAGAGTTATCGTAGACGAAAATTTTGTTACACACACACACACACACACACACACACACACACACACACACACACACATACACACACACACACAGACACACACATACACACACACATCATCGTAAAAATAGTAAAATCGTATTCTAGGGACCCTAAAACTTATTCATTAAAAACTCACCACCGAATTTTTTGACCAAAGACAATACCTTCCTTACCGAAAGGTGACGGAATGTAAAAAATCTGGCGTGGCCAACACAATACCTCCCGCCATTTACAACCCGAGTCACAAAAAGTCTAATCTAATCCAAGTAACTACCTTTTTTTTAAACCCCTTAACAGGATTAAATACCAATTACAGAGTGGGTTCTCATTTACGCACATCCATGCCTTAGTTAGATTCGAAAAAATAATAATAAATTATAGATAATTTTATAAATTTATTCATAAAATATATAGAAAAAGTATTAATGCAAATCTATAGAAAATTTAATATTCTTTAATTTTTATAATAACATTAATCTCGAAAAAATAACATTTAAAGGTATTTTTCGAAGAAAATCTGTTTTGAGCTTCTAGTAAAGTGCCATTTCCGGTTATCCAATTTTCACCAACATCTAATGGGCTCTTTCCATTACAGAAAAAGTTCAAAATACAAGGCTTCAAAATTTTCTGAATGATAGTATTTGAGTTAGAGTGGAGGATCCACACATACACACATAAACACAGACATCATCGTGAAAATGTTAAAAATGGATTCTAGGGACTTTAAAACGTGGCCATTTACCAAAATCTCGATATGCGATACCTCCCTTACCAAGGGTAGGGGGAGGTAAAAATGGCACGCAAGTAGCCCATTATGTAGAGTTAGAGTACCACTATGTTTGATTCTCATATGGAAAAGACATGTGGATTCTGCGTTTTATTCTCTTGTCGAAAAGATATAGTTTGAGTTGTGGCTCACCTTCGTATCATCGTTAATAATAAATTAAATTTTTAATCAAAGATTACAAACATTTCGTTTCCTTCTCCCATAGTTCATTTTAATAAAATTTTGTAAATATTTTAATAGAACTTTGTAAACATTTCATTTCATAAGTATTTTATTTTTATTTCTTCAATTTATAAAAATATAAATCATCTAAAATTGAAAAGATTCATACCCAAGTGTTAAATGCGCACACGGAAATAGCAAATATGAGAGGAAGACATCTATTTATGAGGTGAAGAGGTATATTTCCGGTGCACGCTGCGTTGAAGTGAAGAAAAATTGCACACTCATTGAATTTTATCGAGAAACTAGGTTAACTGCAACGAGTTTACTGTATTAAATATTATCTTGTTATAACAAGGAAATCATCATATTTTCACCTACCTACTCATCAGGAGGAAACATCTTAAATGGTAATTGAAAATATTATATAAAAATGTAATATTTTCTGGAAATTACAAAATAGACGCAAAAGTACTTCACCGACGTACCTAATAGGATCTTGTAATGTAAGATCATCTTTTTAATTTGTACTAGATTCAAATCAAGATTTTAATATAGACTTGTCGGTGCTCGGCGACCTAATTACTGAGCTTGCAGCTGTGTATACCTTGTTCCATTTGAGCCATTCAGTATTTCGGAGCATAGGAAATAGTTTTGACCTCTCTGATTGGCTGAAATTAGAGGCAAGGGACAAATTTCGGCAATACCTTGTTCCATTTAAGCCATTCAGTATTGCAGAGCATAGGGATTAGTTTTGACCTCTCTGATTGGCTGAAATTGGACACAAGAGACAAGTTTACCCAATGTAATTTCGGCTACTTTAAGTTTGCGCTGTTGCCAGCTCCATCTACTGAATGGCTTAAATGGAACAGAGTATACTTCAGATTTGCGGTGTTGCCAGTGCCATTTACTGAATGGTTTAAATGGAACAGAGCATAAGCAAAGCTGGGCAATACTTGCAAGAAAAGTACTTTATTAGGCTTGCAAGTACTTTCAGTATTTCAAGTACTTTGTGCTTGACAAAGTAAGTCTATTCACATGTACTTGGTACTTATACTTGGTAAAATACTTGAAGTACAATGAAAAGTACTTGAAGTATTTTTAAATACTTTTTTGTGCAACCGGACGCGAAATAAGCATTTCGCAGCCGCAATACAGGCCGCTGAATTGGATTTCGCGATCGTTGTTATACTAACTGCCGCGAAATTAGGAAAACAATCACTTTGACACTTGAGAATTGCATGGTTTTGTTTATCAAATGTCAATCTCATAGCCACCTTGAAAGCTAACTTTCTATTTACAATGAAACTGTTTAAAATTAATTAAATTTGTAATTACATATTTTTTACGGTTGCACAAAAAATATTGTGTACAACCTTGTCCGCGAAATCCTTTAGCGCCCTCGAGATTGTCTTGCCCCGGCCGCAAGCGGCCTCGGCGACAATTTTTCTCTCGGTACGCTAAAGAGTGATTTCGCGGCCTTGATATACAAATAACTATTACGTAATTTAATGCCCGGTTTCTCCACAGCAACTTAAGTTGTTGATTATTGAAGTGCTACTTAATTGTAAGTAGGTCTCATATCCCAACTGCGTTGCACCAGCAAATTTAAATGCGAGCTTAACTTATGTCACAAATAACATTGGCAACAGAGTAAAATATGTCAAAGCTGCTATTGTTTTTGTCACTGTTTATATGCTTGTATTCGTTTCAACAGTATTCGATATGGATTAGTGGATGAAGTTTTTCGGTACTGTCGAAAATGTTAGAATCACGCGACAAATACATAACAGAATTGATTTGTTTCAAATATATGACGACAAAGATTTTTCTATCAATATTTTTTATAGATGGACCATCGCTAGTCCTATAAACAGAAGCATTCAGCCCATCAGCCTTCATATTTGCCTACATTTTTCGTAAGCTTGCCACATCTCTGTATACATTCAATAATTTTTTATTAAATGTTGCGGCAATTAAATTCCAACTTTTGTCTTTTTGTATATTTGGCACCGCCTTATTTTTTATTTTTTATGCTTTATATTGATCCACAATCTCCAATAGCATTTTTTTATTCTTTGCTGTAATTTGTACGTTTCTTGTCCATATCGCCTAAGAATTGCACCGTAATTCCACAAAACGAAACAACGAAACAGATTTACCGTGAACTTATATGACAACTGACATATATACACATGTCACCGGTTTTTTTTACGACTTACATCTTACATTTTGACATTTTTGCGTGGTGCAACAGTTTACGATGGAACTTAGGAATAAGTAACGACTTGAGTCTTAGGTTGCTCTGGAGAAACCGGGCATAAATGTATTTGAAGTATTTTAAATGTACAGGTGTCTCATTTTCGATGTTTTTTTAAGGTATGTATTAAAGATAAAGCAAAACAGTTTGCACATTCCAGGGTCAACTTTTCGAGAAAAGTTTAATAGTCACCACATGTAATTTCAATCTCCTTTTATTTCTGAGCTACAGGCAAAAACTCGTTTTTCGCTCATTTCGAAAATATATCATATCTTATTTATTATGATAGTAAGAGAAAAATTGTTTAAACAAACTTTCAACTGTTTTTTAGGTAGAATAAAATGGCGTAATTAGATTTTTTGAAAACAATAATTCTCGAGATATAACACAAACTTATGATTTTTTAAATGGGAACCTATAAATAGTCTCATAATTTTGCTTATTTAATAAGCTTTTTAATGATATATAACAAGTCTACATTCTTTTATTTTAAACATGAATAAAAGATAAAATATTAATTTTTTAGGGTGAAAAAATTGAAAATTATTAAGAAACAAATGAAAAAATTAATTAAAAATTATCATTTGTTTAGTTCTAATATTATTCAGTTACACGTCCTTTGTAAAACTCGCCTAGCGGCTCGTTTTCCAAACTTGGACTCGTACGTTAGCAGATTGCCTTATGATACTTGTGTTTTAATATACTATTTAATTTCATTTTCTTTTTTTGCATTATTTAAATTAAATTATTATACCTTTTTCGTCAACACCCAGTATATTTTTGTGTATATCATTTACAGCTTGATTCTCGTGACACTTGTTTACAAAACAATATTGTTTCGTATACAATATTGAAAACAATGTAGTTTAAGATATTGTATAAAATTCGTATTCACGTGACTCCCTTGTAAACGGTCTCTATGCAATTTATTGTATTGTAATGTATACAAGTACGAAGTTAGTCAGTTTGCTTATTTGACATTTATTTAATTTTTGACATAAGTGACATTTCCTAAATCCAAAAGAAATATTATATTTGTAGAAGATAGTATGTAAGACGCAATAGCAGTTTATGTATAAGAATATTTAAATCCCGTACACCAACAAACATAAGTTCAGAATATGTTTTAGGTATGACAAGCAATAGTAGATTCATATGGAAACGGACCGTTTAAAGACGAAAGGAACTGGAAAATGGCATATACGAGTAAATGATTGATGAAATAGTTATTATTACAATTTTATGAAATTAACAATGGCTGTATAAACCAGAATAACTAGTCCTAACTACCTATTATATTATTAAATTCTTGAGATATGTACATATATTCATGAATCTTATAAACTAATAATAGTATTAACGACAAATATATTCTCATTTTCGGAATCCGCTGAAATTGTTCATTTATGTTTGTATTTCCAATCATTTATTACATTTTTACTAGAAGTAAGCATCCGCTAACTAATAACTAGTTTATGAAAAATAACTGTTTAACACCAATAACTTTTAAATAACTTCTTTGATGAATAAATAAGATAGTTCTATCTGGATTTGGTTAATTCAGCGGAGATGAAACTTCATGTTTCTAGAAGTTGTTTTTCGCTAGAATAAAGAATCATTTTTCTCAATTTTTTTAATTATGAGCACAATAATGTCTAAAATAATTCATTAGAGTAGATTGCATATGGACGTAATTTTTTTGGGCTATATTTTATTCCAAAATGTCATAATTGCTCTTTTCACCATTAATAATATCATTAACTAGCATAATTAAATTTGTATTAATCATTATTCACAATTTAAATAATATTTTAAAATTTATTGTTTCTTAACAAGTGAGTTCCTTGTTCAGTTTGCAATATTTGAAAACAATTATTGTTTTCTATACAATGTAATTTTGGTCATCTGAATAGCAAAAATTGTATAGTTTACAATAAATTTTTGACAATTCAATTATTGTTTTGTATACAATATTGTTTCAGAATCAATGTTGACGTGAATTTCAATATTATAATTTATTGTATTCAAAACAATAATTGTTTCGTATACAATATTGTTTTGTAAACAAGTGTCACGAGAATCAGGCCGTTAGTTGTTGTTGACAACTAAACAAGTTAAAATACAAAATTATTATCCTTATTTTATCATTATTTAACATCTTATATGAATATTTCATTATGAGAGAGAAAAATGTGTCAGCAAGTTATACTATGAATGAACACTTTACGCAGTGCGTATATGTATGACTAATTAATCCACACTTCCTTCCAAGTGGCTGGTAATAGCTGAAGGAAGAGGCAGGTGAGAGGCGCTCATATTTCGAGGATTTATTAAACAAGTTGGGGAAGTCAGCCTGAGCCTGAACTTCAGAGGGTTTTCACACTGGGTTATGAAAGCGCTACAATCCTACGTTCTTACAATTTGCAACAACGTAATAAAATTTTCATTTCAAGAAAGAGCTTAATTTTCTTGTTCTTCTGCGAAATATTAAAGGCAAATAGTATGAAAAAATTGTAATCATCATTAATAAAATGTGTACAGGTGAACACTACAAACGGTAATAGGCGTTTAAAATTTAATAATAGATGGAGTCTAAGGTTAAATATAACTAAAACTATTATAATTACTCCTTAACCTTAAAATTTATTTTAATAAAAACTAAATACGTATTTCGAGAACTAAGTTCTCATCAAGGGAAAGTTAAACAGAGTAGTCAAGATTACTCAACATGTCAACCATACTAGAGGTCCTAACAACTCTGAAAAACGAGGGAGAGAACTGGGATTATATAGGGAAGGGAATCACAAGTGAATGATTACCTATAAACTAAGATAAATTTCGTCCAATAATAATGAGTCATTAAATTAAATTATTTTTATATTTATTTATTATTAAACTCTCATATGCATCTAAATATCTATCATTATTAATATGTTTTAAAAGTTTAATATTAGAATTAATAACTTTGTGATTATTAATGAACATATGTTGAGCTACGCTAGATTTTTCTGGATTGCCGCTTTTTAGATCATAAAAATGTTCTTTAAACCGAGTGTCAATTTGTCTTTTAGTTTGACCGATGTAAACTTTATTACAATCATTACAACTAGTTTTATAAAATACAGAGTGTCTCATTTTCGATCTTTTCTTAAGGTATCTCGGATAATAGTAATGATAGAGCAAAACCGTTTGCACATTGCAGGGTCAACTTTTCGAGAAAAGTTTAATAGTCACCACAGGAATTTTCGATCTTCTTTTGTTTCTGAGTTACAGGCAATAACTCGTTTTCCGCTCATTTTGAAAATATACCATATCTTATTTATTATGATAGTTAGAGAAAAATTGATTTTACGGTTTTTTAGATTGAATAAAATGGCGTAATTAGATTTTTTTAAAACTTGATAATTCTCGAGATATATCACAAACTTATGTTTTTTAAATGGGAAACTATGTTGAAAATAGTCTCGTTTTTTGCTTATTTTATAGGCTTTTCAATGATATATAACAAGTCTACATTCTTTTGTTTTAAACTTGAATAAGAGACAAATTATTAATTTCTTGGAGTGAAAAAGTTAAAAATTATTAAGAAACAAATGAAGAAATCTATTACAGATCATCATTTGCGTATTTCTAATAGTATTTGTTTAAGTTTTACTCATTTTTTCAATTTTTTTACTTTAAAAGCATATTAAACCATTTTTTTCGGATTGTGTCAAAGCCAACTGTAACGTAGATAAATAGTAATTTAACTAACCCGAAAATAATTGGTTAAGAATAATTTTGAGAACATAATTAATAGATATAGAATTAAAATAAACAAATAAAGATTTGTAATAAATTTTTAATTTGCTTCTTAATAATATCCAATATTTTGACCTCAATAAATTAATAATTCGTCTTTTAGTAATGTTTAGAACATAAGAATGTAGACTTGTTATACATCATTGAAAAGCTTATAAAATAAGGAAAAATGTAAGACTATTTTCAACATAGGTTCCTATTTAAAAAATCATAAATTTGTGTTATATCTCGAGAATTATTAAGTTGTAAGTAAATGATCGAAAAACGAGTTTTTGTCTATAGTTCAGAAACAAAAGACGATCGAAAATTCCTGCGATGACTATTAAACTTTTCTCGAAAATTAACTATGGAATGTGCAAACGGTTTTGCTCTATCATTAATATTACTTGAGCAATAAAACAGTTATACGAGTACAGTTCTGTTTGCAGTAACATTCAATTTTTCCAAAAATCGTTCTTCGGTACCTATTTAATATTTGAATAATTCACGGTTCTGAATATTATAAAAATAACTGTCAGGATTTAAATCAACAAAGACTAGCTTCAAGACAGCAGTGTATCGTAAACTAAGTTTTTGTTTTAATGAAAGTCCAGGAAATAAAACCTAAGCAAATAAGTAGCCCCTTGCAAATGACGTGTAGTAATTAAACTCGAAATTAGTTTCTCTTTGGCTACTGCAGTTTGATTCCTCAAAGGTCAGAACTGGTAATTCTGCGTTAGTTTGTATTCCAAATAAATAATGGCTTCAGGCTCGAATTTCAAATGACGAAATATATGAAGCTGGAGAGTTATATTATCCAATAAGTTTAAAGAAATACCACTAAACGGAATTAGAAAATAGCTATTTGTGTTTAGTTCCAAAATTATGACGATTTTCTCACTACACGGGAATTACTAAAAACCTTGTATGTATTTTAGTGCAGGCCACGGTATAAGAAGCTACGGTAAAGCCACTGGCTGTATTTCGGGGTCAAACATAGTACACTTAGTTTCACGCATATTCGCAGTGGCGGTAGTGTAGTTGGATTCTTGTGTGATTTATAATATCCTTGTTTGTTCAACGTCATTATTTAATTGTGTTGTGATTTAAGGTAAGAACAAAGTAGAATAAGCATTTTTATGTACGTCATCATGTGAGTAACTAATTTAACATAATTTTGTTACAATTGCATTACTGAGATCTCAACATAACCCTACATAACTGCAAAATTGTAAGCTTTAAAGCATTATTTACTTATAATCATATACATAAGTATAAACATGAATAAATATAAAATTTAATGCTGGATTTATACAGCGTAAGCCGTAACGTAACGTACCGTGCCGTATCGTAACGCATGATTTTTCTAGGCTAGATTTGTATTTATCAGGTTCGTTAGTTTATTCGCAATGCACTATACAGGGTGTTATATTTTAATGGACCCAGCAAATATCTCGCATATTTATTAAGTTGGCATTTTTTTTTTCATATAACATGATTTATACAGGAATATGTAAGCTACTTGATGACGGACGTACATGCCTGATACCACTTCCGGTTTATGAGTAATTAATATCTACTTTGAAATTTCAAATGGAACATACTATATTTTTTTACAAATTTGAAAAGTACATCAAATTTGCTTTACAATCGTGTAAAATAATCCATAAGTTACATGATTAAAAATTGAAATGGCGTGCACTTTTTATACATCTAATTGGAAAGAGAATAGTGAGCCATGACTGTGGCTAGAAATAAAACAGTTAAGTAAAACAAGTGTAACTATTATTATTAAACGAAATATTTTTTTTTTTTGTCATAATAATGCAGAAAATAAAAATAAGTAACACAAGCCACAGTCATGGCTCAATATTCTCTGTCCAATTGGGTGTATAAAAAGTGCCCGCCATTTTAATTTTTAATCATGTAACATATAGATTATTTTACATGATTGTAAAGCAAATTTGATGTACTTTTCAAATTTGTAAAAAAATATAGTATATTCTATTTGAAATTTCAAAGTAGATATTAATTACTCATAAACCGGAAGTGGTATCACAAATGTACATCCGTCATCAAGTAGCTTACAAGTTCTTGTATAAATCATGTTATATGAAAAAAATTGCCAACTTAATAAATAAGCGAGATATTTGCTGGGTCCATTAAAATATAACACCCTGTATATGATGTATATTTCCATTCAGTATATTAATTTAAACTTTGACACATGACAATTGTCACTTAAGTATGTCGGTCAAAGTCACACAAGACGAACTATTAGTAATGCAGTATTTTTTATATTTATTTCCATTTAATTTATTAATTCCAACTTTGACAAAATTAGCCACACAAAAATAGACTAAAGCGCAGGGCAGTAGTCATTTTCGTAATATCGCAACGCACCGTAACGTGCCGTAACGTAGAAAGATAAATGTTGGCGATCTTTGGGTTTTTGACATGTTACGGCACGGTACGTCAAGTTACGGCTTACGTCTGTATAAATTATCACATGTTATGCATTGATTTATTCTTTACGTTACGTTACGGCACGATACGTTACGTTACGGCTTACGCTGTATAAATCCAGCATAAGTATAATTGTACATGAAATTTCTTGAGTGGATGTGGTGGAAGTCATATAATATACAGTGGCGCATTTGGCACAAAGATTAAATAACGCATATGCGGAGTATGCATTACGAAGTTAATGAATTTAAATATTAAAATTATAAATATATTGTTATAACCATTTTTGGAACATTTTCTTTGTTGTAATCAAATCATATTAATAGTGAATGGTGAATACTATTAAAGATAACATTTTTTTGTAGGTGCAATGTTTATAATTAATTTTCATTTTAGTGCTATCTTTCACCCAGCACAATATAAAATGTTAAAATCGTTAAAGTGCACAAAAATTATAGCTCTAAAGGCCGCTTGCACCAACATTACTTATTTTTTAAGCGTTTCTTAAATTGATAATATTTAGCCTTATTTTGTAAAAAAGTTGTTATTTCTTAGCAACGTTGTTATAGCAAATAACCAATAATAATTGCGGACACTGAATAAAATATGAAAATGACAGGCTTTACGTTTGTTTCTATTGGTTAAAATTTATAGCAACGTTGCTAAGATTTAACAACTTCCTTACAAAATAGGGATGATTATGTCGTTATAAAATATCAAATGAATTATTATGCATTGTTGTTTCGATTTGCATTTTTTGTCTGAGTCGCTTAAAATTTAAGCCTTGTTGGTCCAATTGGGAATACTTAAGTTTAAGTACAATCCCAAGAGTTAAGGCGACAAAAATTGTTATTAAAATGACAGTTGCAGGATTTAACTCCTACCTTAGGTATTCTGTTTCGTGAATACAGGGCCGGCCCGATAAGTGAAGCGGTGAGGCGGCCGCCTAAGGCGCCGGATTGAAACAGGCGCCAAAACGACATACAAAAAATATACAATTTTAATAAACAGCCGAAAAAATTCTTAATAATTTAATGCACTTATAACATTTGTTCCTTTTTCTGCATTCTTGATGTTCAATGACTTTTTATATTTAAATATTAAATATATTTTGAAATACATAGAAATTTCATGTTAATAAAACCATAATTTTTCTCTTACACCCGTTGCTATCAGGGCCGCTCCGTGCGGGTGGGCAGGTTGTGCCCTGCCCAAAGGCGCCTAGACTTTGAGGGGCGCTGTTTCAAGACAGTAAAGTAAATAATAGTAAATTTTTATAAAATGCTTTTATTTGTAAAGACAAAATTACTATAAAACTTATAAATTAACGTGATAGAAGTGAAAATATATTTTTTAATTTGTTTGCATTAGAGCTTTAGTTATAAGTAAAATAATTATCGTACTGATCGGTTCGTTATTATTCAAGCATTGTTATATTGCAATAATAAATATGAAAATGTTGATTACAACAATTAATATATTGATTATAACTCAAGAATGAATGGATCCCACAATGAATCCAATATGTAAGTAAGTACTATCATTTTGCGAAGAATCAAATGCACATAAATTATGAAATCTGTTGTAAAATAGTTGATTACAACAAACGATTTAGATTATAACCTATTGATTACAAGAATGAATCTAGAAAAATTTCATCAGTATATTAAATCTAGCATTTTTGAAGAACAAAAAGTATAGTTTAAACTTTAATTTGCAAATTTTACATCATAAGATGGAAAGGGCGCTAAAATATAACATAACACAAAGGCCCTGGTTGCCATATTAATTTGAATATGGTATTTCAAAATATTGGGATGGGTCACATGAAAATAATAAGTAGATGAGGTTTATTTTTTTTGCTTAATACAATTTTCGTTCTTACTTCTATTGTTAATCAATAACATGATTCTTTTTAAAAAAAATAAAATAAAAGGCACCGTTTTGAAACTTGCCTCAGGCGCCACGAGGTATCGGCCCGGCCCTGCGTGAATAGATCTGATACTAAAATTTTTAATCCGGAATAAAAATGGAGTTAGTTAACTCTGAATTTAATCATTTTTATGAATCTGGTAATGAAAATCTGCTATGTGAAAAGTGAAACGTCACACGAAACCACACAGAACTTAAAATTAAAAACTAAATTTTATATCTACTACATAGTATTAGCCACATCGCCACAATGGCCAGTCCGACGCTAAGAGAAGAAGGCTTGCTCAAAACTACATCGCAATATTGAGGCATTAAAGGCAGATTTGGTGAAGACAGCAGCTTCCATACCATTGGAAGTAGTGTGTGCTAGTGTGCTGCAAATGGCCAGAACGTTTACAGAAGTGTGTGAAACAGGGCCGCTCCGTGGTTATTAGGCGTCTTTGTGCTATGTTACATTTTAGGGCACAACCTGTTCACCCGCACGGCGCGGCCCTGGTGTGAAAGAAGAAGACGATCATTTTGAATTATTAGTATGTAACAATTAAATTACATTTTTATCATATTTTTTTTGTTTATATACAATAAGCCTCCTGTTTATTAGGGACAGATCTATCGCACGACTACGTAGAAGCTTTTTATTCTTTTGATTATTCATTCCTCACTCAACTAAGCCAATCCTGCACTAACCTGAGTACGACAGTGCCATCAGGATTTCTCTCTTGCTGGGTGCTCCTCTCTCCAGTACTACTCCCAGTGGAACAGAGCCGACTGATTGCGGACTTGCGCCGCACCACGTCCAATGCCGCCGTATCGTCCCGGCTGAAAGACAACCGCGCCGTATGTTGTCGTGATGCCGGACCCACACGAGAACCGAACAAGTGACCCGGTAAAGACGAACCATCTGCAAAGAATAATGATAAATTAGATAATTCATAATAGGATTCATAAAAAGGATTCCATATAGTTGAAACGTACGCCAGTTTCGAGCGCACGAAAGAGTACTACAACGTATAGATGTCGTGCTGCAAAAACTTCTGCATGAGAATCAATAAACAAAATTAATTTTGCGTGCTCTGTTACGGCAAAAATTAAGTATTAAAGTGTAGAAAATCACCCCAAATAATAGCGTTAGCCATGACATTGAAACATAAATTAACAAATGGTTAACCGTTTATCTGTCAAGTAAGGTGTTTTATTTTATTTTTTTAAGCAGGAAATTACGAAAATATGATTATATATGTCAAATTCCTATGTTCGGGAGTTCCAGTCATCACCCTGTAACATACTTCCATACCTTGGTGGCTGTATTACACTTAACAATAAATCGATCGATTTATTGATCGATTGCAACCTTCAATATATCGGTTCGTATAAAACAGAATAATCGATCGAATTATGTACGAAAATAAATTAATCAAATAGAACGAGTTCTATTTTCCGTCGATTTTTTGGAAAACTTTTGGTTACTTTTTCAGTGCCAACTCTATAGTATTTGACATTTCAAACTATATATAATATGTGCTCGTTTGCAAGGTTATAATTACGTTTTTCTATTTCGGTGTTCTTATGTTTCTATAAAAGCACTGTTTTTCACTGAAAACACGACGTTTAGAAAATCTATAAACGTACTGTTTTTGGCGCCTTTTGTATTCTAGAGATGGTAGTCATGCTCAGTCATGCTTTCATAACTGACAGATAACCTCAAAATGGTAAATTGTTTGTGTTAAAATATATTTCTAATTGAGGATTTTTATCCTTTCTCTAGGTGATAGGACTAGAAAGAAAAGAAATTTATAGCTATAGCTGTGTTAGTTAAGAAAGAATAAGAAACTGTGAAGTTAAAATTTCAATTCAACTAAAAAATTATGAAACAAGAAACAATGCGCTCAGGTTTACTTTGTCAAAATAATTAAAACCGTAAGTTTTATTTATTACAATTTACATTTATGGTAATGCAATTTTGAATTAAATGTATTGTTATTCCATGCAGGTTATGAAATGTATGATGCACGTTACTTGAAAATGTTGACACTGTCTACTCAATTTGTGGCGGCTACTAGCAAACAAATATGAAAAGTTGACGTTTTAATCCATGATTTCCAGTTCTACGTTGTGGCGAACTATCGAATATATGCCATATGTTTTGTATTAAAAAGTGTAAGAACAGTTGTTGTCGTTATCTGTGCAACTGAGCAGTGAATGCTGACAAAATAGTGGAAAGTAATAAATTGTTTATTAAAGTATTTCATTATTTAAAGAGTTTTATTTATATGTTGTTTTCTCAATAAAAAGGCTCGATGGTCCACATAACGTCCTTCAGTCCCATATTTAAGTTTTATTTATGATAGTAACTAATAGGAACCACCGATATCTCAAATCATAATGGTTCATTAATAAACCTTGGAGTTCATTGTATATATTGGTTTTCCTCTTTCATAATTGTATAATGCTTGATACAATGTTTTAATGTAAACAATAAGACAAAATCACAAGATACATAAACTGTCAAAATGTGAAATTTCAATTTTTAGCGGGAAGCGCTACCAACATAACTGATAAAAAAAACACCAACTCATACTTTTGACAAGTCCTTTTTTAAAAAATTTAATTGTAAAATTACCTCAATAGAAAAAATAGTATAAAAAACATGTATCATAAGGCCTGTTGACGCACTCGTCCTTTGTAAAACTCGCCTGGCGGCTCGTTTTCCAAACTTGGACTCGTACGTTAACAGATTGCCTTATGATACTTGTGTTTTAATGTACTATTTTCTACTTCGGTGTTCTATAACAGCACTGTTTATCACTGAAAACATGACGTTTAGAAGATCTATAAACGTACTGTTTTTGGCGCCTTTCGAGTTCTAGAGGTGGTAGTCATGCTTTCATAACTGACAGATAAATTACATATAACCTCAAAATGGTAAGTTGTTTGTGTTGAAATATTACTTCTACTTACGGACTTTTATCTTTTCTCCAGGTGATAGGTCTATAAAGTTAAGAAAGAAGAAGAATTTTTGAAGTTAATATCTTTCAACTGAAAAATTATGGAACAAGAAACAATGCGCTCAGATTTACTTTGTCAAAACAATTTAAACGATAAGTTTTATTTATTACAATATTGCAATTTTCAGCTGATTGTCCTGTTATATCAGGCAGGGTTTGAAATGTATGGTGCACGTTACTTGAAATGTTGACATTATCTACTCAAATTGTGACTACTTGCAACCAAACATGAAAATTTTACGATTTAATCTATGATTTCCAGTTCCACGTCGTGGCGAACTGTCGAATATTTTGAATTGAAAAATGTAACAACAGCTGTTGCTGTAATGTCTGCAACTGAGCAGTGGATGTGTTGACAAAATGGTGGAATGTAAAACTGTAGATCAACAAATTGTTCATTAAAGTATTTCATTATTTAAAAGAGTTTTATTTATGGTAATAACCAACACAAACCAGCGATCCTGTTTCGTTATTTGATAAATTTACCTTTATTACAAGATATGTCAAATCAGGTGGTTCATTAATAAACCGGTGGAGTACATTTTAAGTATTGGTTCTCCTCTTCCATAATTATATAATGCTTGATACAATGTTTTAATGTAAACAATCAGTCAAAATCACATCATACACAAACTGGCAAAATGTGAAATATTTTTGACAAGTCCTTTTTAAAAAATCTAATGTAAAATAGAAAAAATTGTATAAAAACATGTATCATACGGTCTGTTAACGCACTCGTCCTTTGTAAAACTCGACTAGCGGCTCGTTTTCCAAACTTGGACTCTAATAGATTACCTTATGATACTTGCGTTTTAATGTACTAATAATCCCTAGTTTTACTCATTTTTAAGAAGTACGCTACTAGAAAAACTACACTCCAAAGGTTAAACTCTAACCTCACAAATATATAAAATAATAATTGAGCAGTTGGTAGTCCTAATTTCAATAAAAATAAATTGATGGAAAATCGTAAAAGGTAAATTCTCAACGACTTATAAGATAAAATGATCGATTTATCTGTAAATAAATTGAACGATATATTGTGTAAAACTGCTAGTAGTAGGATACGAACCTGGATCCGAGTGGGCTCATGGTTAAAAGCCGTTGCTCTAATACTCTAAGCATTGAAGCTGGTTTATTGTATTTGAATATGTCAAGTGGTTTTCTTGGATCTCTAAATCCATTGAAGATCTAATAAAGAATGCAAATGAAACATATAGAAAATGAAATGTTCTTCAGTTTGTAATAACAAATTGTGAAAACAAGATCTCTTCCCATCAATGTAAAATTAAGGGATATCATGTTTCAAAATACTCCGCAAGGAAGAACAATGGAGGACAAGAAAATTTAAAGAAACGGTATATATTTTTTCAAACACAAATGACGGTGAACCTAGTGTAGAAATCAGTAACCTTTGGAAAACATTAATATATATCAAATAGAGGATGTCAAACTTCCTGTCTAAATTGTGATTGAATAGTTGTATGAAAGCCTGTTTTATATTATTTATATATTTAATATTTATTTTATGTTTTATACTTATTATTATATAACCTGATGACGACTGATGATCTATAAGAGTCGAAACGTTGTTATTTTCTAACAGGGCCGTAACTAAGGTGGGGCGAGCGGGGCTCTTGCCCCGAGCGCAGCTGTTTATAGGGCGCAGAAATAAGTTCTTCATTTGATAATTCTCAGAAAAATTCTTAAATATAAGCCACGCACACCCTTGGATATCTTATTGCACACTTTGCGAATTAATATTGTATTTCTGTGCACTGTGACTTTTAAAGTTCGCGCGCAAGGCACCCCCACCACGTGGCAATCTAGTCAGTGACTACGTTTATCTCGATAATTCAAGCGGCTTCAAGTATATTATGACTTGAAAAATCCTATTGGTTTATCTCAGCGGATTGAAAATCGGATTGAGTTATTTTCAATCTTCTTTAAATTTGTATAGACTAAAAAAAGATAGTTAAATAGTCGATTACATTATTTGAAGCTTCAATGTTTATTTCGACAGAAGTCAAGCCGCTTCATAAGTCCAAGCCTGTTATTATATAGGCTTGACTTGACATTTTCAAGCGGCTTGAAATATTAATCTCGACCGTTTATTTCGAAGACTGAAAAGCGATTTACTATATTTAAGCGGCTTCGAACGTCGAGATAAACGTAGTCAGTGAATGTATCGGCAAAAGAACACAGAGATTGAATCCCAGGACTAAAGATCGGGCTTGCTTTTGTTCTTGTGCGAGTAGAGATTTTTCCATCGCTTGGATTGTATTATAATGATTTATTTTACCTTGTAGAACCCATATCTCAGTTTTTTCATACTTCTCAGACAAGTGTCTTTAAAGATCGATCTGCCAATCACATTTGCCCATTTGGCAGGCAAATTTGGAATTGACACTTGGCGATCTTCTATAATAAGTGCCCGTAGAGCACGGTCGTCCCTTTTCGCAATCATCGAAAAACGCCCAGTTTTAACGTTTGTCTCAATATTTCCGGTATTTTTAAACTGCAAAATTAAATTTCTCGTCGTTCCTGACGAATTCCTAAGATTTTTACAATTTTTTGCTCAGAAAGCCTAGTTTATGCGAAATAATAATAGAATTTCGTATATTAAAGGATAAAACTTTCCGCGAACCTTTTTTTAACAAGCGTACTGCATTGACATGTTAACAATAAGTTTTACTTAGTTTCTTAATGCAAAATCAATAATATATTTGAAGAAACAAATACGCATCTTTGTGTTGATCAAGATGTAAACATTTAATTCTAATTCTGCGTTCCATTTCTGGTCCAATAGGGTATTCTCTTGCATTTTTTTATTTATTTTTCTTAAAGAACAGTTATATCTAAGAGTACTTGTGAAAACCCGAGTTAAAAATTCCTTTTAATAAGCGAGATATTAATTTTTAAAATTTGATTTTGTTGTGTCACGTGATAGTGACGTACTAGTTGTACAGTACCAGCTGTGTGCTATCAGAGGTTCATGCGGCCTCTTATCACATTCGAACATGGAGTAGGGATTTCAACTGGTCTCCCATTGAAAGGTCATCTAGTACATCAGTAAAATTTAAATGCTTTATATCCTTTGTAACAATCAATTAATAATATAATTTTTTGTTCTTTCCCTGTTGTTTACCTATCAACACTAATATTTTTAATAAATTTTTAATATTGGTAGTCCTCAGAGAATACCCAATTGATATGCGTCAGACATAATGTTGTCGTTATTTTCTTTTTTATAATTATTGTAATTGAAATATACATACTGTTAATTAATACTAAAACTATATAGTCTATTCGCCGAGACGAGAGAATATGGAACTAAGACGAGAGAATATGGAACTAAGACGAGAGAATATGGAACTAATTCTTGAACAGACACAAATAGTTATGCTGGTCAAAAGAAGCCGAAATTATCTTTTTATGTAGTTATATTTTTAAATAATAATTTGCTAAAAATAAAGGGGAAGGGGCGAAATTTTATATTCCGCTCCAGGCGCAAGAATAGCTAGTTACGGCCCTGTTTTCTGAGGTATATTTAAGAAAGACAATGCAAGTCTAACAAGTTTTTTTTAAATAATTAATTTACGTACATTTGTGGAAAAAACCTTATACTGTGTCGATTTAAATCATTTTATTAAAAACGCAGCTTTTAGTAATAAATATTCATGTTTCACTTAGACATTTTAAATCCTAATTTATTAAAACGATTCTTTCGCAATCTGCAGTTATATTAAAACGTTATTTTACCAGAAATGAATACATTTCTTATCTCATTTCTCCTTCATTTTATATGACATAAAGAATTATAAATGTGCAATTATATAATGTCTACATTATTCTATTCTGTATTCTTATAATTTAACATAGCAAAAGCGAAATATTCATATATTCATGGTAGTGGTAAACCAAACAACTCCATACTCATTAAAATTATATGCAGTATACGAATAACGTGAACCAGATATTCTCAAGATATTCGCATTTTTGCAGGAAAGAAATCCGGAAGTTGTGAAGGCGTCTACATGTATTATGCAGACATTATTACAATATTTGCTAGCATAGCATACAAAAGCAACGAAGCGTAAAATACTGTACGACTTTTTACACTGGCATCCAATATTTTCTAATATAAAACGAATCACTGCATATTTTTGCCTTCAAAGGTAAGAATCGATCGGATGCAACTATTTTCAAAGATAACTTTTAGAAAAATATGTTCATATAATTTCACCTTAGTAAAATCAGTTTAAGAAAAGGTGTAAGTTCAGAATTTCCTTAGTACTGTAATCTTTATTTATTTGAGCGAAGTCTAAAAATTAAAAAAAATATTAATAATTAAAATAAAAGTTTATTAAACGATAAATAATTAAGAATAATATAGAAATAATGACCACAATGATTAAACCGATATAAACGCTAATTAATATGCCTGAACGGTATAAATATAAACTCAAACCATGCTGAGATCACCGTATTCCTTCTCCACAACAATCAAATGCAAATATAGTTATTTGTTTAACTAGGCACTAAAATACCAGATTTACAGCAGAGGCTGTCGAAGCTGTAAATCTGTGATTAGTGCCATATTGACCACATATATTTTGCCGATTGAAAATTAATATCAATTTAGTGATTATTTTAATATTTATTTTGAAAGTTATCACCATCAAATATGTTGCTATGCGTTTGTTGAACGGTTGCTATGCGTTTGTACAGCGGTTGCTAGGTAACAGACAGTACAAGTGACATTTCACAGACTATTAGCTGTCAAAAAATTGCATTTTTAATGTTAATAGAAAAAAAATATTATTACGAAATATTAATTTTTACCTTCCGTCACCTTTAGTCTTTAGGTAAGGAAGGTATTGTTTTTGGTCAAAAAATACGGTGGTGAGTTTTTGATGAATAAGCACGTTTTAGAGTCATTTTAAGATTTTAACAGTTTTTCTTGAAAAAACTCTTAATTATCATTTTTCCATATTTAATGTTATTATAAATATTAAAGAATTATTTTATTCTCTATAGCAGGGATGCACAAACTTTTTTGACAATGGGCCAAATAAAAATACATTGTATTGCCGCGGGCCAGTAAGAATTCAAAACATAATTTAGGTTTGGATAGAATAAAAAATGAATTACT
Organism: Harpalus rubripes; assembly: GCA_963082715.1. Taxonomy (NCBI): domain Eukaryota; kingdom Metazoa; phylum Arthropoda; class Insecta; order Coleoptera; family Carabidae; genus Harpalus; species Harpalus rubripes. The sequence continues at coordinate 44,606,981 of OY720459.1, forward strand.
TTATATATTTTTTTTATTGACTGTGTATATCATTATATATTTTGCTATAAATATAACAAACAACAAATAATTTTAACTATTTAAATCACAATTTCTTAGACATAATAAAAACAAATGATTGAAGAGATATTAACTAACTTTGGCTCGTTGAAGAATGCGAAGGATAACATTGAATACCAAACTATTTAGCTAATGTCAGGTGCTAAGGAGGTTGTAGCCAACTGCAAGATGTCATTTAAATTTTCATCATTAATTCGATTTCTGGAATTCATGTGAGCACTACTACGCCAGTATGCCGCACCACACCGTGCGTGATTCGTAAAACATAAAAATCTGATGTGGACACCACACGACTTCTTTGTACGCAAGACCAATATGAAGATGAAGTATTTGACGTGATTTGACATTAACAACTATTTTTTATTTTTATTTTTTTTTGTTATTTTTTGTCCTAATCCATAGCAAGCTTCATTACAAAAACCAAAAAGTATATGTTTTAAATTTACATATCTTGCTTATACAAAGGGTTAATTTAATAATACTTGATATGCTAGACGCAGAATTTAATTCTCTAAAACTCTTATTTGAAGCATTTATTTCTAAAATCAAAATGAAACCATTTTATTAAAGAAAAACTGTTAACAACTTCAGGTAATATATCACTTCCGGTTAGCCTGTTTTAACCAAATTCTGCTATGTTATTCCAATTGATATAAAAGTCTTATATACTAAATTTGAAGAGTTTTGGATTATATTTTAATATAGTTTTTCATTAAAATCTATTATAGGCTTCAAATAAAGTACCATTACTGGAAATTATGTAATGACCAAAAAGGGAGGTGCACAACTAGATATTATAGAAGTCCTAAATACAAAATTTCAACTTTCTACGGCTTACCGTTTTTGAGTTATGCGAGATACGTACATACGTACATACAGACGTCACGACGAAATTAGTCAGAATGGATTCAGGGATGGCCAAAATGGATATTTCCGTTGAAATCTGGAAACCGAAATTTTTCGCGAATACAATACTTCCTTTACTTTGTACAAGGAAGTAAAAAGGAATATCCGGCCGCTGTTGCTTACGGGTGTAGCGGAATAGATGGTGCTCGTAAGCATTTCGAAGACAAAAATATTTATATTATGTATTAACAGAATAAATAAATTAAATCAATAAAATTAAAGTGTCATATAAATTTATGAATTTGATTTATGTTTATTTTCAATTTTATTTCCATTTCTTTAAATATATATAAAACATAATCAATTGATTTCGACGCGGGCCGGATAGAATTAGTAAACGGGCCGGATTGGCCCGCGGGCCGGAGTTTGTGCATCACTGGAGGATTTGATTACATTTTATACTTCATATTTAATGGATATAGAATTAAAAAATCTGATGTGGCCAGCACATTACCTTCCGTCGGTTCCATATATTTTGTACAAATTCTATGCAGAAAGTTTCTTGTACAAGATTCCATATTTCAAGTACAGGGTGTAAATCGAAAAATGAAACATAGGAGTTTAACATGGGAAATAAATTTTTCTTTGCGCAAACGTTACCTAATTATTTTATGCAAAAATACTTCAAATAAAAGTTATAGAGATTTAAATGCACCATCTAAATCGTGTAAAATGATTATTTTATCTCTTCATATAAATGTAAAAATTAATTACAAAGTTACAGTTTTTATGAACTTTTTGTCTAAGCAGCCATGGATTTATGATAAAAAATCTGATGTGGCCAGCACATTACCTTCCGTCAGTTCTATGTATTTTGTACAAATTTCATACAAAAAATTCCTAGCTAAAGATTATATTTCTTGTACTTTACCTTCCGGCAGTTGCATGTATTTTATGCAAATTCCATACAGAAAATTTATAGCAAAAGATCCAATATTTCCATTAAAATTATGAGACAAACACACTTTATGTCAATTTCACTTGACACTGACATCTTTCAATCAAAATTTTCTTAATATAGTAGCTGTTTCCATAGCTATGGCTACTTTATGAAATTTAATTTCTTTATAATTTTTTAACTCTATATCCATTTAATATTAAGTATAAAATGCAGTCAAATCGTATAGAGAATAATATATATATATATATATATATATATATATATATATATATATATATATATATATATATATATATATATATACCGGGTGTCTTAGGCCGACCGACACATGGGCGATTAACATGTAAAATTAGTTAATTGTGAATAGTATCTCCCCAGTGCAAGATATTAAGATGAAATTTTGCATGCTTATCCGGGGATACTATTTCTATGGATTCAGTCAATTTACAAGTGTAATATTAGAATAAATTAAGAAAAATTGTAGAAGTACCATGAATGTTATTCATATCTTGAAAATAATAGTATCTAAGCAACAGCTCTGATAGAGTAGGGGTAACGTGCGCGCTTCACAATTTAGAGAGTCGGGTTCGAAACCAACCGACAGCAATATTTATTTTTTAATTTTTTCTTTTCAAAATAATTTTTATTATTAATATGTTTTTAATCTTTTATTAATATTTAATTTAATAAAGTGGATACATTGTACGTAACAAGATTTATTTATTTAAAAAATATTAAATCGTGCCTACTAATTACAAATTAAAATTATAATAAATATTCAAAATGGCCGCCGTTTTGCGCTAAGCAAAATCCGAGACGATCGTAACATTGCTGTCTCACGTTGCTTAGCTGTCGATTAGAAATAAGCCTACATTCATTCCTTATTGCCGCTTTCAGGTCTTCTAAAGCGGTCAATTCATAATGGCCGTAAATTTTTGATTTTAAATGACCCCAAAGAAAAAAATCTAAGGGGCTTAGATCAGGAGACCTTGCCGGCCAATTAATTGGTCCATTTAAACCAATCCAAGAATCTGGAAATGAATTGTCCAAATATTCTTTGATAATTTGCACGTTATGCGCTGGACACCCATCCTGTTGAAACCATATCCTCTCCATATTTAATTCTGTAAGTCTAGGCCCAACTACTGTTTCCAATAAATCTAAATATTTTGGACCGTTCAATGTCCCTTCAATAAAATATGGTCCAATAATGTGTGATCCCAAAATTCCCGCCCAAACATTAACCTTCTGGGGATATTGTGTTCTTGATAAATTTTGAAGAGTTGGTTTATCTTTTGACCAGTGGCGAAAGTTTTGCACATTCGGTTCGTTATGAAGAGTAAATGTGCATTCATCGGTATAACAGAGGGAATACAAAAAGTTTCTGTTTTCATTGGCTTTATCCATAATAGTTTCACAATAAGTTGCTCTTCTTTCTTCGTCGCCGTCTCGCAATTCTTGATGGTTACCTACTTTGTAACTTCTAAATCCATTTTTCTTAAGTATTCTAGCAATTTTTGTTCTACTTATTCCACATTCCATTTGTAAACTTCTTAAACTAATAGTAGGCTCCACTTCAACCCGCGCAATTATTATTTCTTCAAATTCATTTTCAATTGGTTGTATTTCCTGCTTTGTGTGATTAGCAACACACCCAGTTTCTTCAAATCTGTTAATAATACGCCTTACACGGGATTTATTAACTACTTTTTCTGGATTTTCGGCAGAAAATACATCAGCAGTTTGCTGTAGGCTATTACCAATGTGAAATAATTTCACAATATGAATTTTATCTTTTGTAGTTAAATCCATATTATTTAAATAACACTAGCAACAAATAAAGATAGTACAATACAAATCTGCATTTGACGTTTGATTATTCAAATCAAATGTTCTCGTTTTTTTGTTTTCGT